>JANBXA010000616.1:4830000-5045000 GCA_030556225.1 Cricetiscus sungorus
ACATCTTCACAAATAAAGGTGAAATCTAGAAGGAGGGTTAGTAGACACAGAGAGAAAAGTGAAAATGGTGATCCCAGCAAATGTTCCCGGGAACAAAAACAGAAGAGAAAAGTGTCAGCTAAAACACAAAATAAAAGCAAAGGGAACCAAGACCAAATCTTGAAAAGATTCACTCACTAATTAAAACAGATAAAAACCTAAGTAGAGGTTGGAATATTTTTAAAAAATAAAGAAACAATATTAAAGGTATTTGTAACACCCAATCTTCTGTTCTTACCAAAAAGGGGACCTGGGTAGATGGTAGGGTGGAGGGTATCCAGCCATGCAAAGGGCCAAACCAATGTCAGAGTCTTAGAGCCATTGAAGCTGTGCTCCTGCAGTGTCTGCTAATCATGTATGAAGCATTTTCATAAACCACAAAAATAGTTTTGCATTTTAAAATCAGCTGATAAAGATGAAAAGGGAATTAATAAAATGCTAATTGTAAAGAAATTTGGTAAAATATTTATTACCTTTAATAAGAATTATAAACTAAAAGGAGATGAGATTGTCAAAGCTTTAATAGAATGGTAAATAATTCTGACAAGCATTTATAAATATGGGGATTTATGTTCCTTGCTGAAGGGAAGGCAACATTTGTGATCTTACAACTTAGATCAAGGTGCATTTATTTAAACATGCATAAATGTTAATTAATGATTCTCTATGAGTTCAATAAATTGCTATCCTATCAATGCTCTTTGTTTATTTCAAATTCCCTCAAGTAAATGCAAAGATGTTTTGTAATTATGAGTATCACTGTCAAAATATAGTAACGTGTTACAACTCAAATCAGTTGACCTATTAATTCACTCACTATAGTTAAGCAATTACAAATCAATTGTATATATCAGTGCTCATACAACATTATTATTACTTAGAAAAAAACTTAAAACAGCCTAGAGAATAATACAAGGTGATTAAATAAATATTTTCAAGGAAACAAGAAGAAATCATAGCATAAGAAAGAAAAAAAAAAGATACAAACAGATATGTACAGCAGGATTGCAGGTTTTAAAATTCTTTTTTTTTTTAATTCTTTGTTTTTCTCTGCAGATCACAGTATTTTATTAGTTACATAAACATTAGCTTGAATAACATCAAACAGTCTCTCCTAGAAATGGCTGCATAAATAAGACCCGAAAGATGGTGATATCAAGTAGGCGTGCTAACAGGGAAGAGGATAAATCTCACTGGGTTCTACTCCCCAACAGAGAACTATAGGCAGCTAGTGCCTGCTGCGAGAGGGAGAATTAGCTCCCCCAGGGCTGAACCTCGAAGAAGGTTACCCAATACAAAGTGGTCAGCCCTGAAACCACGTGAACACAACAAAAAATGCCTCAGCAGGTTGTTTGCGCGTGTGCACGCACACAAATACACACACACACACACACACACACACACACACACACACACAAAGAAAAAGAAGCTTTCAATTTGAGAATTGAGGGAGGGGAAGACATACATCGAATGAGTCGGAATAAGAAGTCTGGGGAGGAGCTGAGTGGAAAAGATGAAATCTGGGAAGGGTGGATTTTAAATTTAAGTATTTATGTATGTATGTATATGTACATACACACATATGTATGGAATCATATCAAGTTTGAAAAGCATATAAACTAAAACTAAAACATATGCAATGAATGTGAGCAAATTTTAAAGACCGGAGGTTCTCAAATCAATGGAATCATTGAGAGTGGGGAATACAGCTCAGTGGCTGAGCACTTGTTAGTGTTGTGAGAAAGCTTGAGGGGGACCTTGGAGGACCGGAGACAAACATGCAGACAGAGCTTAGTGAAAATTATAGAAAGACGGAGGAAAGTCCGTCGCCCCAGAGGAGCAGCGGGATAGAGAGGGGAAGGGAACTGGGGGGCAGAGAAAGAGAAGTAAATGGGCAGGGGTCTATCTTTGAAAGGGGTCCTTTACACCTGGGCTGACCAGGGCACTGCCTGAGTGCATTCTGCCTGATGACAAGGGAAGGCCAGCGTAATGCCTGAGCCCTTACACTCAGTGTTAACAAGGTCCAATCGTCAATCTACACTACTGGAAAAGAAAGAAAAATGAAGTAGTAAAGGAATGGTGAAGAATCCAAAATGAACATTATCCCAAAACAGACTTAATCCATTCATTGATACTCAAAATAAATTATATGAATTAACTACTATATGTAGACTACTATATGTAATGCATACTTTTTAATCAACAATGTATGTTTTTAGGAGGAGATGGGAAGTTTCATACGTATGCCTTTATTACGGGGACACTGAAAACAGTTTTAGACGGTATTTTAAAATATTCTTGTGGCAGAAATTTGTCATTTTCTTTTCAAACATTTACTCTGCCCAATTCTTCTTCATGGAAAGAGCCAGGAGCCTGTGATTTCCCACAATCCTTCGCTAGCGTTTTTCATTTAGAGTCATCTGTTGAGCACACAGAAGCATGGGAGAGGTACGGAGCTTCTGTGGTTTGCAATCTAATCATTCCAAAATTGTATCTGTATAGCACTTTAACATCACTTGTAATTAAACATTTATCTGTGAGACTCTCTGACGCCTGACATCAGCGCTTTTCTCCCTGGATACACTTCAAGCGCTACCAAGGCATAGTTTCTGTCAGTTTTGTTCATTTATGTATTATAACTTGACCTAAAGCCCAATGTTTAACAGACACATAATGTATATTCTACTCCTGAGTTAATGAATAAGGTAATAAATAAACTAAACAGCAACTTAAGAGCTACCATTAAACTTTCTAACCATTGTTATTTTACCCAACAATTAAAATCTTTAATTTTTTTAACTAAATTTTCCTAGGAAAAAAAACAAACTACATCAGGAGTTCTAAATATTAATTATATTGACTTACATGAGAACAACCTGTATTTAACCTTAGTTACACAAACTAAGTTTTTTACTCTGCTAACCTCTTTCTATATGGAAAAGAGCTAGGAGCCTGTGATAGTGATTTCCCACTATCTGTATAATTCTCACACTGTGTAGCCAACCCCAATACTTAGTGATGATTTGTTCTCTTTAGATTTAGTTGGGATGTCGTGGGTAGACAAAGAAAAGACACAAAAAACATATTAGCTTCCTAAGATTAATGGCTATATTTTTCTTCTGGGAACTTGGAGACCTAAGCTAAAATGTTTGCTCTCTGAGTCCCAATATCTGAAGCTGTAGCTAATGTAATTGCTTCCAAGGGGGAAATATTGCTTATATTTTCTGACTGGCTGTCACAATGTTCTCAACTAATCTCCCCCCAAAATGCCCAGCTCAATATAATTGTAAGAATTCAGGGCAGAATCTTTCCAAGGCAGTGTGAGCAATAAACTTATTTGTGTCTCTGTGAACGACTGTTCATTCCCAAAGTACAAAAGTTTGTTAAGATGATGACAACTGTTTCTGATTTTGAGACATGTGGTCTCTGAGACAAAGGTGCTGTGGATTACTAGGGTGTCCCTGTGTCATATCAAGGACAGGAGTGACACAATTGTCTATTTTCCTGCTCTCGAGGGCAGGACTTATTGTTTTAGTATACTGCTTCAGCTTTTCACGGAGTTGACCATTTCATCCTGCACATCTGGAACATCTCTCTTCTGTACAGTCTGCTTTATGCACTTTCCTCCTCGGTGTTTCCCCATCTCCATTTATATTTACAGATGTTTTGCCGGCAACATTCTTCCCCCTTGATATCTCCCTGCTAAAAATGTGAAGTTATGCCCAAAGGCCTTATTTAAACATATGATCCTTCCTCAGCACTTCCTACACCTCTTTCTTCCTTTATATGGTCTCCATGGCATTTATCCCATAAAACATACCATTTTATTTCTTTTTTCCTTTTTATCTATTTTCCTCCTTCAGAGATAAAAGCTCCATAACACAAAGAATTTTATCTCTTTTATGGACTACTATATTGTCTGCCTCAACGCAGGTACTCAAAAAATATTGGGTAAACAAACAACTTTCCCATTACAAGTATCCAACATAAAATATTTCCACAAGATGACAACAGACTCGATGATTTCAGGAGTAGTTGTTTCTACAGATACGATGCTTTTTATTGGAGGAGAGAGAAAGTTCTGATAAATAAGAAACTTTGATTACAACTGAATCAGCCTAGGCTCTTCAGAGCTATAAATCAGCAAAGAGGGATAAATATCAATGGGGTAAATGATCTGGGCAGCCATTGATCTGGCAACTGAAAGGACCCATTGGGGCACCTCTTGGCACTCCTACCATTAGCTATGTTCATCAGTTAGTGGGGTGGAAGCTCATGGTAAGCAGGGATCAGAATTCCCAGGGCAACATCAATCAAGCATCCGAGACAAGACTAAGTGTCATTGGAAAGAGACAGAGATCTGGGATGGCCTGGTGATGCAATTTATAACCTCTTCCTACTCATCTGCAAATACCTGAGCCACAACAATGGCCAGCATGGCAAGGGTTACCCAACGTAAGATGGTGACACTTATATCTTGGGGGTTAAAAAAAAAAACACCTTCAATAGGAGGGAATTTATGCCTGGCACTGTAAACTTATCAAGCTACCTGTGGCTGGTGAGGTCTTGAACTCTTCTTTGCCACATTTCTAAACCGGCACAATTCCCAACTACATCCTAAATCCCACTCTTACCATAGATATGTGTAACTCTGACTTCCGTCCAAAGAAGACTCATTTTGCAGTAAACAAAGACATCACAGACATCCCCGAATGTCAAAATTCAAAGAACAATTGACTATGGGGGGCCCATCCCCAGCTGGTGCATTTAATTTACTACACCACCCCTTCACTTCAGGCTCTGTGACCAAGGTGGAAGAGGGTAGCAAAGTGAGAAAGGCGTTCTGGACACGATAGGGAAGCTACACCCATGCTATCTCAACCTTACAGCTGCCTTAACAAGACATCCACAATGACAACCCAGGCCAACATGTGGATAAGAATGGAGAGACTTTCTCAAGGATGCTCCACTAGATCAAGAACTACAGGCAACCAATGGCTGCTGAAAGAGGGAGACGTGATCTTCTCCAGGGACAAGATCCCTGATAGATTACCCAGTGGGCAGTGGGCAGCTGTAACACATACACGTGGAAACACCACTAAGGGACTCAGTAGTGTGTGTGTGTGTGTGTGTGTGTGTGTGTGTGTGTGTGTGTGTGTGTACAAAACAACAATTAAAGAAGAGGTCATGAGCTTGAAAGGAAGTTGGGGGGATTTGGAAGAGGGAAAAGTGGAAATGATGTAAAGACAATACTCAGATAAGATGCTCAAAAATTAAGAAATTTTAAAACTAAGACATGAAAATAAAAAATTCTCAAACTATAGAGTAAATATAAATATATATGCAAATAAGTGTACACACACACACATATACACACACACCTTTCTGAAGAGGGCTAAATGTCTAATTTTTGTCACAAAACAAATGAGAAAATCCTGTGAAATGAGAAAAAGAAAATAGGAGTGAGAAAAAAAATTGCAAGAAAATTCCCAGGGGGTGGGGAAAGAATTTTAGTGGCATATAATAAATGAAATTAAAGCCCATTAGTGAACTAAAAAAATAACCCAGACACAAGAAAACACAAAAGCATGTGGTTTTGAGAGTCTGAATAAGTACTCTAGAGTGTAGTATGGAAAGATCGGAAAAGCAGAAATGTAATATAGAAGCTGAACTACACAGAGAACAGTGTTGAGAATACCATCACCCACATAGCTGCTGGCTGGAATTCTAGCTTAGTGGTAGCAGAGGCGGCCCCGTGAGACGAGCAAACCCAGTCGTGAAGAGGTTCAGCCCCAGATATATCCTGACTATGTATAGTGGGCAGCACCTGCCATGTTTCAGTCCTGCTTGCAACATTTACTAATCAGATTCTGGTCAATAAAAGTGGTTACAAAGCCCAGCGGTGGTGGCACGTGCCTTTACTCCCAACACTCCAGAGGCAGGGTTTGAGGCCAGCCTTGTCTACAGCGCTGAGTTCCAGGACAGGTTCCAAAGCTACACACGCACCCATCTCATCAACTGTCACCAAGATCAGCTGAGCTAGTATCTAGCTAGAATGTTCTTCAGTGATGCTGGATTACTTTAAATAATTTTAACTTGCGTAGTCACCAAGGTGTTAGAAACCAGAGACTGGCTTCTTATTTCAACTGATTAAGCCCCTTGTCCGTGTATGAAGAGGGAACACCACATAGGAGAGTGACAAAGGACGTAGGACGCTTTGGCTGCAAGAAGGAAGAAAGGCCTTCTGGACACAATAGGGAAGCTACACCCATGCTATCTCAACCTTACAGCTGCCTTAACAAGACATCCACAATGACAACCCAGGCCAACATGTGGATAAGAATGGAGAGACTTTCTCAAGGATGCTCCACTAGATCAAGAACTACAGGCAACCAATGGCTGCTGAAAGAGGGAGACGTGATCTTCTCCAGGGACAAGATCCCTGATAGATTACCCAGTGGGCAGTGGGCAGCTGTAACTGTGCTCCTGAGCCCCCAAAACGAACATCTCTATTTGCTTCATTGAGCCCAGATTGAAAAGGAGCCTCGGTTCTCACTCTATTATCCAGAATGCAAA
The DNA here is from genome assembly GCA_030556225.1 of Cricetiscus sungorus. Classification (NCBI taxonomy): domain Eukaryota; kingdom Metazoa; phylum Chordata; class Mammalia; order Rodentia; family Cricetidae; genus Cricetiscus; species Cricetiscus sungorus. The sequence continues at coordinate 4,836,616 of JANBXA010000616.1, forward strand.
TACCTTTATTCCAGGGCACACACACCAGGTATCTATCTCCAAGGGCTTGTCTTTATAATAGGAAACAGCCCCTGAGCCTTCCAGACCTAACTGAGGAAGGTAAGGTAACCGTTAACATTTCAGCCTTGCCAAGCAGTTAGCTATGGAAATGGCCGATCTGTGCCAGGTGAAGTCCGTGACAGGGTGGTTCTGGGGATTTTATAGAAGCATTGGAAACCCAGAGAAGGTCTACATTGATCACAAACACAGGAAGTGTGACTGAAGTGTCTGCCACACAAATAAAAGCACATTTATATTACTCAAATAACCTATAGGCAGAATAAAATACATAACTCACATAATAAAAATACATAATTGCATGAAGGGAACAATAAAGTCAAAATCGGTCCTTTGAAAACTAATGAATCGACCAATCTCTGGACAACATAATAAAAGGGAGAAAGATTCAGGATGGAAGAAGAAACACAGAGATCAGGGAACAAAAAAATAAAAGAACTACTCTGAGCAACTTTACGAGTGTTATTAGACTGGAAAACCATTCAGCTTTGCACAGCCAAGTTGAAGCCATGAATGTTCTATGAACCAGCACTTTGCTCCTAGAAATGTTGCCTCCAGAAACACTTGTGTGTGTGCACTGAAAGCAACATACAATAGTACTCCAAGAATCACTGTTCAGAACAGAAAAGACATAGAATGCAAACCATCTATGTACAAGAGTATGTTTGTAGTAACTCCGTGCAACATGGATCAACTGTGCAAAACCCATATGTTATACTTTATAACATACCTTACAAGCACTGTTGGAAAAAAAATAGCAAAGTTGCAATTAAACACTTACTGTATAATACTGTGTACACAAATTCAAGAGCTACCCGAGCTGAGGGAATTGCTTTTAGAGATGTGCATTCATGCTCACATGAAGAGGTTATTGTTAAATATAAAGGAATTCTAAATGGAACATTTTGAACAATGATGGGTGAAGCCGCTCTGCAGACACAGAGAGCATTAGAAGGGGTACACTTCTGAACTTGCCCTTGAAAACGTACGTTGTGTTCATTTTGGGGAGCATGTGGCTGTACGATTGGTATTTACACTGCCCTTATAATTTTGTGTGTGAAATGCTCAAGACAGAAGGAGTAAGTGGGGACAAGAAGAAAAGGAAGGAGGAGAGAGAAAGGGAGACAAAAAGAGAAATCACTCATAAAATCATTATGCAAATTAGTGGCAGGTTAGAAATGGAACGGGAAACAACCTAGACTCTCTTCTCTGCAGTGGACTGCATTTGGTATCCTAGGTTTTCTTATACAATGCAGTGTTCTATACTATGCGGCCGGAGATATACCTCAGTGGTTAAAAGTGCTTGCTAGGACCCGAGTTCAGTTCCCAGCAGTCACCTTAGGCAGCCCACAACCACCTCTTACTCCAGCTCCGGGGTATCAGAGGATTTCTTCTGGACACCAGAGGCACCTGCACTATGGATATGCTCATATTCATATAATTTAAATAAATCAAATATTTAAATAAAGATTTTGTTTGTTTTTTTCCAGACAGTGTTTCTCTCTGTGTAGCTCTGGCTGTCCTGGAACTCGCTCCGTAGACCAGGCTGGCCTCACACTCACAGATATCCACCTGCCTCTGCCTCCTGAGTGCTGGGATTAAAGGTGTGTGACACCACCACCTGGCTTAAGTAAAGATTTTTTTTAAAATGTATAATAAACAAAGAAAGGAAATGTAAAATATCATGTTAACAAGCAGTAGGAAGAGGTAGTTTTGGAGTTGACACTGTGCAGCCTGTCCAGAATTCTTACAGGTAGCTTTCACCATGGCATGTACTTTATACTGATTATAGATGGAATGTTACCAGCTCCCTCACCCTCCTGTGACTGTGACTTCCCGACGACAATCAACTGTAACATGGAATTGATTAAGTTGTTCTTGTCAGAATATTATATCACAGCAATGAGAAAAAAGATAACAATTATTAAAGAGAATTGAAAGTTCGATTGACAGTTGTCACGGGCTACTTCAAAAACAAAAGATAAAAATGTACATTTACAAACACACATGCTTCTATAGCTCAACAACAGAATTACAACATATAAACAAACTCTGCACAAAACTCTCCTTCACAGAAAGTCTCATGTATTGGCTTTAAATGCAAGGGGGTGGGGAGAAGGAATTCGTCTGTTAGATATCAATTCTCACACCACATCTTCCCTCTCTGTGTGTTAGTGTTCCATTTATTGTTAATTAGATATACCTGTGTGAATAATTTCAGTATTAGAGAATCCAAAACACTCTTAATCCCTCATTCACCCCAAAAACAGAAGAAAGGAAATTGCTAGCCTCCATGGTGGACAGAGAATTGAATAGCAAAACCATATTTCACAGAAAAAAATCTAAATTGACTTCTCAGGTTATGAATACTTGATTATGGTAGATATAATGCAGAAATAGCCCCCATTTAAACTCATTTGGAAAAGGCAGCCATTCATTATGGCAAGTCTAATGGCTGGAAAGGAGAAAAGGGAGTAATTTTGAGCTGACAGCACATACATACAGACAGACAAATATTCTCACTTTTCTGTTGTAGAACAGAACCTACTGAGAACCATGACAGAAGTGGTGTCCAAATGATGGGAGGCATGGTGCCAAGAAGAGGCAAGGTCTACAAAAAGATCCAAAGGAAAACTTTGCATATACTGTGTACATATAATTAATATATGCACCATGAAAAACGTTTTCTTTATGAAGACAAGGCAGTCTGGAATTTCATCTGTGTTACACACCAAGTCAACGTTTCAACATTACCACCCTTAAAAACTGGAGGGAAGACAGAGTTATAATATTGTATTCATTGGACCATTTTTGCAGAATTGACTGTAATCCTGAAAACACCACGTTTCTCCTTTCAATGTCATCTTTAAAGCAGTTCTCTGCATTTTTACTTAAAGAAAATTGCTAGGGGGAACCCACACCTAATAAAATTGAACAGACCAGTGGAGACAGCATGGGGCAATCTGTTTAAAGGAAGCGTCCCACACTGACGGTGCAGGATGCAACAGAACGTACCTTTGTGATGGTTTGTGCTGGAAACAGCTTTTCCCCACAAGGTCACTATAAGAATTATTATCAGCAGCTTTCCTTTTGTTGCCTTCAGTAAGTATCTCTTACTCATCCTGTAACACAAAAGCGATACAATTCCTCAGAACATTAGATCATCACACTTCTGTAATCAGAGCAATGCAAGTCTTTCATGATACCGTGACAAAGTATCCTCGGTGAAGGATAAATTGTATACATTTTAAGGCAGGATCATTTACACAGAAGTGGATACTATATTATTTATTCAGTATCTCTTGTTCATTTCTACATAACTGAAAATACGTTCCTCATTTCAGACTTCTTAGTGCATGCTCAATGAAAATGCAACTCTTGCTGTTAAGATTCATTAGAGCCTGCTGAACATCGTTCAAGCCTCTAGACACAAGAAGGGTGCCAGTAGTCAGATCCAGGAGCTACCTCTTCTACTCATTGACTATTTTAAAGCTACTCTTCTGGAGTCTTATGCATAAAATGGAGTTGTAATTCATTCAGAGTTTAATTCAAAGATCCAACATGAGAGATTAATGAAATGTTGAATGGATAAGTTGATTTCCAACATAAAACTATAACTATTACTGCATATGCAGTAATATCCAAGTCCTCACAGCATTCCCATCTTAGTGTAATTCCCCCTTAAGGAGCATTGTCCTAGACTCAAGATCTTGGGACATAGTACATTAATTAATTAGATAACCGAACTCTGAAATCTGAAGTGCTTGTATTTTGCTAATCTATCCAAGAATATGCCTTTTCAGGATTCCTTCAATTTTTCGGTATTGCTTCACATTCTGCCTTGTACGTTCTTAGATCTAGGATAAATCCTAGGTCTAGGATAAATTCTTAGGTCTAGGATAATTCCTAAAATACAGTGTAAGTCCTTATCCGTGATTAAAGCATACATGCTTTCAACATTGTTTCTCTGTGACTTTGAGTCTTAGATGCTTCCTAGGCAGGATTTTGTGTTCCACACAATTAGAGACCAGAAAACTCTGCTCCCCACTTCGTGTTGGATGCTTTACACTCTGGTGTGTTTGTTATTTACATCCGTTCTACCAACACATATTAGTGTTCATGCGTTCCCTTATGTGGTCGCTAGAGTCAAAGCTGTCAAATAAACTTCACCAACTCATTTAACTACTTTGTCTTGGGCCCTAGGGCCACATTTAAGTTAAGTATTTCTGACTTATATGCCTACCCTCTGAGGGTCAGACCTTTGGAGAAATGATAACACCTCACATATATTCTTTTAAGTTCAAATGTCACACAATCTCCTATCTATTACAGTAACATTTTTTTTTCTGAGAAAATGGATGCCATCCCATCTTATAGATAGAAAAAGAGGGCAAGTGTCTCAGTTGTAAAAGCAGATGAGCAGTAATGTAGCTCAGCCTTGATCATTTCAAATGTCTTTCTCATGCTCCATGTATCTTAGATTGCATCATCATTTTCCTTATAGTTTTTGTGTCTGTTTTGAGTAGAGCTTGGAACCTTAGAATATTGTATTTTTCTGGAGAGATGTTTTAAATGATAATAGAGTTCTTTGCCATAACTGATGGGAGATGTTATTCTGTAAATATGTTTCTCATACTGGTTAATGAATAAAGCACTATTTGGCCAATGGGAAAGCAAGATAGGTAAGGTGAGGAGACAAGGAGAAAAGAGGAAGAGTAAGGAGGAGTCAGCATGTAGAGCGTGGAGGAAGCAAGATGCTGGCCTGCTGCTCTCCGATAAGATGACCACATGGAAATACTTAGGTAAGTAGTAAGTAGAAATGGGTTAATCATTAAGACAAAGCTAGCCGATAAACAATGATAATAAGTGGCCAACAGATTTATATCAAATACAGAGTCTCAGCGTGTTATTGGGGCTCGCATGGTGGCAGGACCAGGTGGCCAGCGGGATGGAACAAAGAGTGGGAACAGAGCAGTGGCGGGGAAACGTGCTCGTAACACATTTCAACCTGTAGGTGGCAAAAACATTATATTTAAAAAAAAAAAAAAAAAAAAGAAGAAGACAATTTGGTCTATGTTCTGCTAGGAATAAATCAATATTTTTCCTGTGCCCACCAAAATTGCAGTATTGTGAGGAAACGAATAAAATACAAGGTAGGTTCAACATAGCACATTGATGTAGCAACTATGCTGAGAATTTAAAGCACCTGTTTCAGCTCAATGTGTTTGACAGTACGGTTTCAAATCCTACAGTGTGACGATGGATATGTGACATTGATTGAAAAAATTAATGGTAATAGAAAGATGATTAATATAGAGCGTCCTTCTTCCGGATGATATACAACATAGTAAAGCTGGTAGAATCAAAGTGATTTCTGAATTTGTTTTATGTATTCTGATGCATTCAACATAAGCACACCCTTGTACTTTTTTAGTTATATCTAAGATTATTTCTGTCGTGATTAGGTGTTTTATGTGTGTGCATTTGTGTGGGAGCATGTGCATGTGACTATAATTGCTTGTGGAGGACACAGCCCTGGGAGCTAGAGACATAGGCTATTGTGAGCTGTCCAATGTGAATGCTGAGGACTGAACTTTGGTCCTTTGTAAGAACAAGCTCTCTAACACCCTAAGCCATTTCTCCAGCATGCCTTGTACGTTAACATCCGTCTATATCTATTTAATGTCTGCCCTCTGAGTACCTTTTATCTGCCCATATCTTCCTGTATTTGTCTAATATATATCTTGTATATGTATATACGTATTTCGATACTGAAAGAGGATTTATGTTAGATATCAGAAAACTTTTTGAAAGAAAAAGCTGATCTCTTTCCATCTCTTCATCTCATGCCTTCTCTTTGTGTTTTGCTCTCTATTATCCACCAACATATATACTATTTTTATTGTCAGCATTTCTAGTTGGCATATATAGTGGGAATTTAGCCATTACAGATGTAATGAAATATCCTCACTCCAAAAGACTCAACTCTTTTATCCTGATATAAATTAACACTCTTATTCACTAAAATTATCTTGATGTCTCTGATCCATGTGATGTTCTGGTTGCTCGAGCAGTTACTCATAGGTAGAATTTCTCACTACAGTGAAGTTATAATTTGACAGGAAAAGAAGAAAGCACACGTGTAAACGAAGGTGTAGAAGAAACAAGTGGTATTACCTCACGTTGTAATAGTTTAAAAGATACCATGGGATTTTGGAAGAAAGAGCCTAAAGGTGCTTGCCTGGATTCTGGAGGGTGGGGTGGCCAGCAATTGATCTCTGTGTGGGTAATTATGAAAACTGGAATACCACACAAAGACTGAAGAAGATGCTACCGTGCAAAGCAAGGGCTCAGAGCAAAATTTGGCATAAATAGGAGCAAGTGACGGAGTCGGAATGCCAAGAGCAAAGCCAAAATGGTACCCAGGTTAGGAAGGTTGGGTGAGGAGATGACAGGACTTTTCTTCTTGAGCAGGAAATTTGGATTTTACTCTCCCTCCTCTAAATGGGCAAATTCGAGACTCAAAAGCAAAGGATGCTGTGGTGGTAAAACAGACTGACATCCTATAAAGACCATTTTGCTATCTAGAAGGAGCGCACACGCCTTATCAATCAAAGCCTCTCTGAAAGGCACATGGCCATGGTAGGCTTGCTTGTCAGAGCCTTTGCCATTGTTTGAACAGTAGGTCAGAGCAGAGACGTGTCATAATTAGACTTACTAAATATTTTGTTCCATGTGATGTTTATTTCCGTAGGAATATATCTGCAGCCAAGATGAGGTGGAGGACTACAGGCCCCCGATTGTACTCCTACACTGTCCTTTATTTTTACTTCATTATCTTTTGTAGACCAGTTAAGCTCACTCTCTGTCTTCGTGAGGAATTTAATTTTATGGTTGGAAGTTTTAAATTCTTGCTTGATTGTAAGTCATGACTTTTTCTTACGGGCGGGAGTGGACGGACCACAAAGCATATCCACAAGTCTAACCCTCAGTGACTTAACTGAAATGTGCCGCAGCCCAGAGGCGAAGGGTGAGAGACCATCCAGGAGATTTTTCAGCCTTCCAGTTCGACGACTTTTCACTTCAGCATCCTTCATTGCCAAGGTTACCGTTTCTAAGTTATCTCACATCCCCCTTGTTCCTTGCAAGCTGCTGCTGCTCAGGCAGCAATTTCAAGGGATCATCATCTATGCACTCATCGTCTATGCACTCATTTTATCCATTAGCTTGTAGTTTTTGTGGTTGGCAATTCACTGAAATTTTACTGTTTTTACAGATGAATGTGACAATCTAATCTGTGGTGGAAAACCTTAATTTGAAATCTGGCGGGTAGAGAATAGCAAAAAGGGGCTGTTTCCTCCTCTGCCCTTGTACAAGGGTGAGACGAAATGGACCTCTCAAATTTCCCCTCTTTGCTTTTGTCCCTTTGTCAAATATTATTAATCACCCCATTACACCATTTTGCTCAAACTTGATTATTATTTAAAGTCAGAAGAAAGCTAGAGAGCAGAGTTCTCACTCCTTTTCTTCTTTTCAGATTGCTTTTCCCCGTTTCTCTGTCTCTTCTCACTCCTGTTTGTCACCTCCTAACTGCACGCTAAGGGGATGGTTGGCATATGCTCGCTTCCTCCTTGTGTTGGAAACTACAGAACATACTTGGCTAAAATTTTCACCCAATATTCAACAAATATCCATTTACCAGTTATTAAAATAGAAATTGGATCACACCATGCATATTTCTGTGAGTCGCTGTCTCTATACACAGAATTCTTATATTAGACTGGATTGAGATAAACAAATGGATTGTAATGCAGTATAGTGATGGCCACTGTAGCAAAACGATAGCCAGCATGGTCTTGAATAAACCCTATAGGAGGAATTCTAAACTGTTTGATGCTTAGTTGATGATTTTTAACCAAACACTGAATATTGCAAATGTAGCTGGGGATGTCAGATGCACACTTTAAGCATGTGTGTGCAGAGGTAGGAAATCTGGGGAGTTATCTAGGAAGACTGGGCAGTCTATGGGGCCTCTGGCAGTGGAACCAGTATGTATCCCTAGTGCAGGAATGGACTTCTTAGCTTAGATACATGGGGGAGGGCCTAGGCCCTGCTCCAAATGACTTGACAGATTTTGATAATATCTCTTGGAAGGCCTCACCCTCTCTGGAGTGGTGGGGGACGGGATGGGGGTTCAACAGGGGGAATGGGAGGATGGGAGGGAGAGGGAACTGGGATTGATATGTAAAATAAGATATTTTTGTAATAATAACTTTTATTTAAATTAGAAACAGAGTGACCAAATTGAAAAAAAAATACTATTGTCAAGATTTTGGCAGTAAGCATATGATTTATATTGAATTATTTAAATTTGGCTTATTTTAAAAATAGTTCTTATACACTTAAAATTTAAGCTCAGTCATCCTGAGATTTACTCATGGGCTTTTTTTATGTCATATGTTTCTTACTGTAGTGGTTTCCTATGAAATCTAGCATTTGTTCATACAGCAGAACAGCTCCCCCCCCCCCCAGCTCCTGCCGCCAGCTTTGTGACTCATTGAAAGCAACAGGCTTGAATTGTGGAAGCAACAGTTCCTTGATATAAGAAAAGATGTTAAAGTTGAGTCATTGGCCACAAAACAAGAATTCAGAGAAGTATTGTAGCTTAGGGTTAACACTGAGACGTTAAAAGAGACAGGCAGTTAAAAGTCTAATGGATAGCTGCATTCAAACTACCTAGAGCCGCTGCAAAGGAATACAACGCACCATCTGATCGTGCAAGAATGAAGGGCAGATGCTTAACTTGTCTTACAGATTTATCACCATGGAAAAAGATAAGTAGATAAATCCACTATTCCTTGTTAAACATTTATAGGTTGCTTACTCCACATCAAGATTTGAGATGAAGAGCAGGGGTGAGGTAAGGCCAGTTTTTTAATAAGAACTATCTTCCGGACTGCAAGAATTCCACAGAGAATTGAAAAGGCGATCTTAGTTCCGAGTCAAGGCTGTAGGAGGAGGAATGGAGAGGTGGGCTAAGGACGGATTGTGATCTATTGAGAATAGTGTTAACAGCTACTGTGAAAAGCCTGTTCCTCTCCACTACGTAGGAGCAATGTTGCAAGTAGCAACTGCTTAGGCTTATAGTGCCCTCACAAACATCATCATCTTTTCATCTTTGGATGCCCTGGAAGAAACGGAAAATATATAATTGTGGTTTGAAGAGAAGGCCAACTCAGAGAATGTGTTTCTTGGAAACACTGATAGAAGAGCTTTTCCAGGGCAAAACTTCCTAGGGAAAAGTTAAACTTCAGCAAGGTTGTGACACGTTTTTGAAACCAGTTGACAACATAATATAAAGAGACAGAAAAAATTTCACTATTTGGAAAGATCCCATTGGACCCAATCAATGACTGTTTTCCCCCTGGATGCTGAGGGGGTGAGATCAGGAAATAAGTACGTAGTTCAGCCTCAAAGATCCATTAGACTGTCTGCTCAGGTGAATTTGGAGCAGAGAGAAAAACTCCATGTTGAAATGAAAGCAAAGAGGCGGGCCACATCTGTGATCACCAGTGAAATTCTACCTTCAAAAATATGTTTTTCATAAAAAGTAAGCAGAGGCAGAAAGCACTGTTCAAGGTGATTCCAGAAAGAATCAAAGAGACAGCCAAAGGCAGACCTACAGTGCCTGGTGTGGCACCTGCAAGGCTCTACAAAGATCTGAGGAGCAAGAGTTGGAGATGCAGTAGTGGAGATGGGGAAAGAATGGCATTTAGGAAGCCCACCCTTGCAGAGCCAGACAACCTGTTAAGGAATCTGTGAGCCAGGTCACCAAAGCAGCTGACTTTTACTTCATCAGAGATGAGTAAATCAAACAGCAGCCTCAGAACCAGGAAGAATATAGTTTTTTGTTGTTGTCGTTTTTTGTTTTTTATTTTTAACTCTTTACTCTGTTTTTTGGGGGTCACCACCCAACTCCCCCTCCCCAATAAATCACACATGGAGTCTATTTCCTACTGATGAATGTCCAGCCTTAGCTTGGTTTTCTTCTAGCCAGCTTTCCTTAAATTATCCTATGTGTCCTTTGCTTCTGTGCTTTTACCTTTTTCTATTTACCTCTGTCTCTCCCCCTTCCCCTCCCCCTCCCCCTCTCCCTCTCCTTTCTGTTGCTGGAAGTATAGCTGGGTGCCTGGCTCCTGATGCCCTCAACCTTTTCTTGCTTCCTCTCTCCTCCCAGATTTTCCCATTTATTCTCCCTGCCTGCCAACCCCACCTATCCTTTCTTCTGCCTTGGTATTGGCCATTCAGATCTTTATTAGACCAATCAGGTGTTTTTAGACAGGCAAAGTAACACAGCTTCTCAGAGTTAAACAAATGCAACATAAAAGATTACAACATGTCTTTGCATCATTAAACAAATGTTCTAGAGCATAAACAAATGTAACACGTCTTAAAATAATACTCTACGACATAAGAATCTGAACTGTGAAGGCATCCTCCATCTCCTGTATGAGTGACTAAATGATGCATTATTAATAAGCCTTTCTGTAGTTACAATGTTTTTGTCTCTTTTGGGGAACCTGCAACCCATCCCCCAAATGAATCACACATGGAGGTTTATTCTTAGTTATGAATGCCCAGTCTTAGCTTGGCTTGTTTCTAGCCAGCTTTTCTTATCTTAAATTATCCCGTCTACCTTTTGCCTCTGGGCTTTTTATGTTCTCTGACTTTTGTAAATCTTACTCTTTCTGCGGGTTGCTCTGTAGTTGGACTCTGATGTTCCCCCTCTTTTTTTTCTTCCTATTCATACTCTCTGCCTGCCAACCCTGCCCATCCTTGCTCCTGCCTCGCTATTGCCCATTCAGCCCTTTATTAGACCATCAGGTGTTTTAGACAGGCAAAGAACCACAGCTTCACCGAGTTAAACAAATGCAGCATCAACAAAAGCCAAACACCTTAAAATAATATTCTACCACACCTGTCAAACTGCCCAAAGAAAAGAAAGGAACAGTTGAGGAAGAAGATTCAATATAGATGCCTCTTGTACAGCAGGTTGAAGCCTTCCAGAAATGAACCCCTAACATGTGTCATCTAAGGAATAGGAGGAAATAGATTATCCTGTTACCCTCCAGATCTATGACTAAGATATCCTGTGACACACAGACTCCTGGCCTGCAGAAGTATAGCAGAATAGAAGCCTGAGGAGTTCAAGACACTGCAACCATACACATTCAAACCATGAGAACTTGATCCCAGAATTCTTGAAATGGGTCCATCTTTCCCACTAGCTATGAAACCACGTCTGTAGCTGTTCATTTTGATTCGTGAACTGAGGAAGGCATCTTGAGAATGAGGTTCAAAGATGAAATCATATAATAAGATGCCTTTCTAAGATCTCAGATCCCCAAGTCACCAGACTTTGTATTGAGAATAATAAAAGAGATGAGGAAGAGGATGAGGGTGAGGATGGGACAGTAGTGAGAAGAGCTTAGCTGTGCTGCACAATCGGGTGTCTTTAACGGCCCCCATCCCAGGGTCCTCTTTCCTTTGATTCTCACAGAAGACAAAGAAGGTCAGTTACAGGAGAAAATAAAAAGAATAGGGAAAGGGAGGTACCCAGGTTCAAGGCATTCTCTGCCGCATTTCAACTCCCTTAACCTGCCAGAGAAGGTGGGGTGCTGAGACTTGAGGAGAACCTTTCTCCCTGGGGTCTAATAACAGAGGTGCCCAGAAGGCCCAGATGTGGAAGCTGTCGCTGGAGGAAGAGGCCCCTGCCATCTCCCAGGAGCCCTGTGTTCCCAAGAAAGAGTATAATAAACAGTTGCTGGGAACCTTTTTGGTTCTCTAGTTCAAGGCCTTTCCGCTGACCACCTAAAAGGGAGCCAAGGATTGGCAGGGCTAGGGAAAGAGAATGGTGGAAAAAGCTCGGGAAATGCTCTACTTGGAGGAAGTCAGGCTAGGGGAGGGAGCTGGAGAAAGACGCGCTCACCAGGCTACAGAAAGAAGGGGGATGCGAGGCAAATGCAGACAGCACGTTGAGTACCCAGTGTGGAAGGAAACAAGGAGACCAAAGCTCTCCATTTGCTTCCACTGCTAAGCCCAGCTATGAGCGTGGCAATAGAAGCTGCTCTCTACGTCACAGGGAGCACAAAGAGATCGCCATACTCTCCATACTCACCCACCCAAGTTGGCAGTGCACTTGATGGCTCCGGGTGCCCATTTCTGGAGATCTTTATTTTTTTTTCTATATAGTTTTGAAGCAAATAATGATACTCAACTCATTTAGGGCTCAGTGGGTCTTCTTGTAGTTATTTCCTTCAAACATTAATTGACCCTTTACTATTATTGGTCTTAACTCTAGCTAGAATTTCAAGTGTTTGTTTTAGCACAGTTTAACTCTATTTCACATTCATCCCCCCTTTACATGTTTATTTTAAGCAGAAAAGGTAGTTAAATTCTGTCAGGGGTGGGGAATGTGATGAGTGGCTTTATATCAACTTATATCAGTAACATGACCCCTTTGCTCATATTATCATTCCTCCCTGTCTTTGACTGCACTCCAGCAGTTAAGGTACCCTCTCCAGTACTGATTAGATTATTAGCTGGGGAGATCCTTGTGGATTCCTGGGAATTTTTCTAGTGCCAGGTTTCTTGATAACCCCATAATGTCTTGGGCAGGGGAAACAGACAAGAGCTCCTGAGTAAATTGGGACGGAGAGGGGAGGGTGACCATAGGGGAGTAGAGAGGGGAGGAGGGGACCTCATTTCATATTTAATCTTTGCCCTTCAAGCAAAGATTGACTTCAAGCAAACAAGAACTTCAAGCAAAAAGGCTAACAATCAGAAAACCTCACATTTACCATGTCTCCTATGCACCGGCAACGATGCCTCATGAAAATGTGGCTGAAACTGGTGGCAGGAGACAGGCAGGCACTTCATGGATGTGCATTGCTGCACCAGGCATCCGCTCCTGAGTGATTCAGATGTGACAACACTTTACGGTGCATCAGTGGAGCATCACTACAAGGGATAAGGAGGCAGCTCCACCCACGATGTTTGTGCTCTTGCACAGGTCACTAAATCAAAAACCTGCCATTTAAATGGATGGTTGTACGTGGCAAAGACACAGGTAGGTCTGCACACACATCTAAGTTCCACTAAAAGGCTTCAAAACAAAGTGTTTTATTTCATTCTAACACAAAATGTTTCTAGTTATTAAAGCAAAGAATTCATGGTGATGAAATCAGGCCTACGTGTTCTCTACTCTGTTACTCCTGGGAGTAGTTAAAAAAACGTTTACTCCTTGTGTTCCTGTTCTCTTAGAAAATGGAACCACAGGAAACCTTCACTCCGCCACACTCCGCCATCTTAGCAAGGCAGTGAAAGGATGGGTGAAAAGCGGTGAGAGAACCCTTAAAGTGAGATAGCTCAGATAAAATGCATGAGCACAAAGGGCGTGCATGTGCAGCGCAGCTACAGCTGCGAATATGAATGATCATTCTCACAATTTAGTCAGCCAACATAGCCAATATGCACTGAACACCAAGCAGCTAACAGCCCATAATCAACACGCGGCAATACATTTACCAATAAACCACTCTAATTCCGAATACTCCTCGACAAACCTCACCAGAGGAGAGTGAAAACGTAGACCTCTGAAGACGTAACTTACATATCCATTCCCTGAAAAGCATTTACCTTAGCATACGTGAGCCTTACCTTCAAAATGAATTAGGGTAACTAACGACCCTTGGATTATACTTGAGGACCATTTATTCCTCAAGAGAGAATTTATGCCACCCAGAAACCCATGTCAGGGGAGGTCAGAGTCACTATGGAAAAAATTGATGTTTAATTAAATTGACATGGCATGAAGCCACCTTCTAAATATGTTTTATATATATATATGTGTGTGTGTGCATGTGTGTGTGGGTGTGTATGTGTGTGTGTGCGTGTGTATGTGTGTGTGTGCGTGTGTATGTGTGTGTCTGCGTGTGTATGTGTGTGTGTGTGCGTGTGTGTGGTGTGTGTGTGTGTGTATGTGTGTGTGTATGTGTGTGTGTGTGCGTGTGTGTGTGCGTGTGTGTGTGCGTGTGTGCGTGTGTATGTGTGTGTGTGTATGTGTGTGTGTGCATGTGTGTGTGTGCCTGCGTGTGTGTGTGTATGTGTGTGTGTATGTGTGTGTGTGTGTGTGTGTGTGTGTGTGTGTGTGTGTACACACCACTCTCTGCCTTAAACCAAGGCAAGCCTCTTTCTAATGATCTATGGAGAACACAGAGACTCGTACCTATACAAAGTGCTGAGAATAAGTGATGTTTGTGTTCTTAGCCTTAAACAAGACATCTACACCACTCCCGTGAAGGACCAGGAAACACTGCAGAAATATAAGACCCCAAAGGCAGGGGGAAGGGCTACAGATGTCATCTTCTAGGTAATACACAGCCACTGCAATAATGAACTCATGGGAGCTGTAAAGTATGTGCCGCTCTTCATAAGAGCGGGCCCATCCACAGCCAGGCGTCTTCACAAGAACGAGCCCATCAAGCATGGCCAAGAGGGGCTCAGCTCAGGAAGCCTAACCGTCAGTGCTGAATAGTTTCCTACTGATACATTCTTGGAGAATGGAGTCACTGGCTTCGTTTGTGCACCAGTGGTGACCTCACCAGGTTCCAGTAGACAGTCGCAAGCCAGTGGGCACACAGCTGTCCCTGGTTAAACGAAGTAAGCCACACAACCAAGCCAAAGGAGAGGGAAACGGAAGAGGAGAGGGTAACCTGAATGCGTTATACGTACGTATGAAAAGAGCAGACACGTAAATCAATTAAGCCTAAGACGGAGGCAGTAACACAGATAAAGGAGGGTGGCGGCTGTGTGTTAGAAGGTGTTCCATTCTGCCTTTGAAGGAAAGAGGCAGACAGAGGTCCAGTAAGCAAATGTTTGATCAGGGTATATCTTTCCTTCTAAGAGGTATAGTTTAAACAGAGCTGGTCAAGTTTCCAAAAGGGCAAAGGTACTTTACCATTGCTACTCTCACCACCTGCGTTCATTCCCAGGGTCTCTCACAGGAAGGGGAGACGAGCGGCTCCCCACAGACTTTCTTATGACCTCTCTGCACCTGCCATGACTCTATAGACGCCCCTCTTCTTTTAACTCCCTCCAGAAAAATAATAAAAATACAATGTTAAGTGTTAATAGCTTAAACAAAAACATTATAGCCATGGTACCAGCATTAAATTCCAGGACAACGTTTCTCTACAATGCACAGTGGGAGACAGATGGGGGAGTAGGCATCTGCACACCTCTGTAACTCCATTTTACAGATACACCTTACACGTGTTCAATATGTTCACCCAACTCATACATCTTAATAAGATGGCTTTTAGAGAATAGCGAGGCATTATAAGATTTAAATGCAGCAAAGTGCTACACTCAGCTTTCAGTTAATAGCTTAAGCAACCGAGAATTCAGCCGAATGAGAATCAAAGCATCCAACCCTGCTCTAACCCTCTGTCAGGAGGACGCTTTAATATATTGCTTTCTGGCTTATTCCTTTTGCAACAAGATTTCAGCGCCTTTTGAAAACCCCCTCTCTTTTTATTCTCCAATATCTGGGAGTTCTTTTTATGAATAAAATCAATCACATAATCCCCACTAACTCTTCTTTCACTTCCCCGTTGGCTGAACGTTCTAATGTTTTCCTTGTGTGTGGAGGTAGTCCCTTGACCGTGGGGTACTCTCCAGCAACAGGCAACTGCAATGTAGCACAGCCCTCAACTGGCTAAATGAACAATCTAGAGACATTTTCCAGGGGTGAGATTTATGAGATGGTGAAATTGTGTCTCCAAGTGATGGTGAAAGCCTATTACCTGAGTCTATTTTAGAAAAATGTTCCACAGAGCACCTTGGGTAAAGGGAAGCCCTACTTTACGGGTGCAGGAAAGATGCACCTGAACTACAGCCATTGTCATCTCAGAGTTGCTGATAGCCTACTGACCTTATTTCCCCAAAATTTATAGCCTCTTACTTAAATTGTTGGGGACAAGAATTCAAGGCGTACCAATGAAAATGTTAGAGAAAAACCACAATTCTACATACCACTACAGTTCAGAAAAAAGAAACGTGTTTGCCACCGCGAACATGCTACAACAGCTGTTATTGGCTGCTATGCTTGTTGGCTCTACCGTGCAGTCTGTATGATGTTCTTAGTGGCACATGATAGGACATGAAATTGCAATGTTTTTTTCTATGTTATTATTTATTTCTTCTACTAGGATAAAACCTGCTATGACAGCAGGAATCTGGGCCTTTTACTTCACTACTTTTGTCCTTAAAGTTTATTATGTTTTTTTTTAAGCACCGAGTATGTACAAGAGGAAATATGTATAAACTCCATAATAACTTGATAGTAGAAAACTTCTATGTACCCTTTGAATTTTGAGTTTGGATTACCCTGAAGGATCGTGTGGTTTCTGATAACATTTAATGTCTCTACTTCTTGTAGGAAGAAGAATACTCTCAATGGTTATTTATGCTATATCTGAGTACTGAGTCTGTAAACAGATCCCAAGCTTCTCAAGAAACCATATGTTATAACTCTCTTTGCCCACAGAGTGTCTTAGCCTCACATAGTGCCATATGGTATATTAAACATTCTCACATCCATGATCACATTTGATGTATATGGCCACGAGGCTGGCAGACACATTCACCCCCTTGCAGAGATGACGGGAACAGGCAAAGGAAATAGAAGCAACTTGTACAAGGTCAAAGGGGGTACAGGTGAGCCAGAATTTAAAACGTCTATCTCTTTCTATCTGAAGTATGATAATAAAAGCAGCGATTCCATCACCCAGTTTTCCATACTATGAAACAGAAGGCCTTTAAATAATTCCTACTAATTTTGACTCAGGTTAATGGAAAAATATATTTACAGGTTGTGGGGGTTACATTATACTGGGTAGAATTAAATTTGACTAAATATTTACCAATGTGACCAATGGTGAAAATGCTTAACTGATATACAACAAGGCCATTAGGGGACGGGCAAGCGAAAAAGATGCCAGAGGACACAGCATCCATGTCCTTAAACCTCTCAGTTCCAGTCTATTGACAGCACTGGGCAAAGGGAACCCGAGGCTGCCACAAACTTCTGGTTTCCATAAAGAGCCAGAGGCACCGAATCACATCTGAAATCTCTATTTTTAGGCATTCTCAGTTAGTCCTATTTCTGAAAATCCTACGTACCAACTATGGTCTATGGACGGAGTGTTGAACTCATAGCTGATCTATCAGATTCTTGGGGCTGAAAGCGCCATTTAATCATGGGCCTGTAAACTCCAACTCGGATCAAGAAAGGAAAAGGAAAAAGGGAAAGGGAGAGCTCATCCAAAGACAAAAAGACCATAAGCAACTTGTTTCTACTCTATAGCTTCTTCGTCCCAAAGGAGGATGTGCCCAGACGATGATGGTCTTCAAATGTACTAACTAGCATATCAAATAACGCGGAGGGTGTACTAAAAGTCCTTAACTCAGAGTATAATGCAGTTCTGTAAGCTAACCAAGTGCTTCATGGGAGAATCGAGAAGCTAAAGAACACGACCTTTCCGCAAGGGCAACCCCAGGCCCTCCCTCTCCACTTCCTTCTCCAGGAGCGGAGGGTGGAAAACGCCATTGGGATGGAAGGAAGGGAAAGGGTCCTCCTGCAAAACAGATGTCTCCACCCAGGAGGCGCAAGCACAGCATCTGGGGTTGGGATGTGGGGCGGGAAACACGGAGGAAAACAATAGAGCACAAGGTGTAAAAATACCAAAGGAGTCAGCTGGCTCTCTTCAGCTGTTAGGAACAAAAGCTACCGAGTACACTCGGTATTCAGAAGCCCGTGGTAAAGTCTGAAGCCTTAAATAGCTCATGGTTCAGACAAGTTGGGAAATGAAGGCAAATGAAGTAAGCAGGGAATATTGAACTTCTCTCTTGACATTAAATACGCATTAAAGAACCTCACATTCAGACTTTCCCACCAAGCTCGTTGTTTCTGCGATGGCATGGTCTTTCGGATGCCCTAGTTATCCAATGCAATATGTGCTGCCTTCCTACTTGGTCCTGGGCAACGTTACTGTGTGTGTGTGTGCACGGTGTGTGAGTGTGTGTGTGTGAGTGTGTGTGTGTGTGTGTGTGTGTTCTGTGCCTACTATGTGATCACAAGGGAAGTACAGGGCTTGCTGTACAAATGCTTGGATTGAAAACTAACTTGAACCACCTACTCTGACAGATTGTCCCTTGGCATCACCAGGACCATTTCATAAAATAAAAGATGACAGTGCTTGCCACAACTACCTCAGAGGGCACCTTTTCCAATAAACGTGATAATCGGTATCAAAGCATGTTAAATTATAATCCTATTCCTATATTCAGCACCTAGAAAAATAAAAGCTATACTGAGCTTCAATAAACACTATTCAACACTTACTGTTACTCCAAAACTGGTCATGTAGCCATGGCAACGATAGGTGAGGCCCCTGAGCACATGGAGTCTATGCTGGGATTTAAGTTCCACTTGTTCATTTAAGGTTTGATGGTAGTGTAGTGAAAAGGGGGGGCTGAGCTAAGAATTTGTGATAATTTATTGATTATCATTAATTTCCATAGAGAAAAGAATACAATGGTATATTATCTTAATTAAACTTAGGAAGGCCTAGTCTAGAATCACCTAGTTCAAATATTATATAATGTGTGCACATCACTGGAAGCTTGCAATTATTAAACAGAAGCATGGCTTGAAGTAAAATCACATACTTCTAAAAAGCTATTATTTTGCATAAAATCCTATGGTGTTGAAGAATGTGAGGACCCCCATATCTCCCTCCTTCAGCAGACTCATCATAAAGGAAAGCGGGGATCATACGATCATAGAAGCCAAAAAACAAAAGCTATTAAATCGGAATGCTAAGAAAAGGCCTATGGTGAGGGTTGGGGAGCGGGAGCAAGAAGTTAAAAGGTCAAAGTGCGTTCGCAGAGTTCTAGAGCAAGCAGTCAACTTGCATTCTCTTCCTGTGTTCACCAGGTCTACAAATTACTTCACACCCCTTCCTATCCGTAAAACAAAACAATCCAACACTACCTTCTTCTCGCCCGCCCTCTCAAACCCTTTTGAGGAAACTCAGGATAGAAGACATTTACCTGAGTAGCAGATACCCGCCATCATTGTGGAAATCCCACGTGAAACAGCTTCACTGTCCCCGACACCAAGAAGTAAACCCTGACTTTGTAACTGAAGCAGGCAGTGATTGAATTAAACCTGAAATGGCAAGGTTATAATAGGCAGAAGAGATAAAGCGGGCGTTTCAGCTCAGAGGAAAAGTCTTGGGAAACCATGGACCTGGCTGACTATGCACGCAGGGAAGGACCTGTGATCTCATTTGGCTCACTGTACAGTAATAAACAGTAAAAGGGAATTCTGCTCAAATGGACCTGGATCGGAACACTGAGGGCGTTCACGGCCCGGTGCGTGTTAACCCTTTACATGCTGCAGATATTGGGAAGATAACCAGCAAAGGACACCAGTTTAAATGTACAAAAATCTATACACATCTTTTTATCACCTGAGTGCGAGACACTAATTAAGTCAATGAGTAATAGATCTCACATGAGCTCATTTGGGATTGTTGTTTTATGCTAGGGTAAGTAAGCAATGTTCTTCGCAAATTTTCTGTTTCAAAAATCAGTATTAGGTCCCTTTTAGCAGGACCGTGGTGAATGGCTCTCTCCTTGTGAAAGGCACTATATTTCTCATAACCTATCTTCCATAAAAATGCCTTCAAACCTAGAGAAGCTACATGGAAAGGTTTTCCACCAACTAAATTCAAAGTTTATATCTTTCATGTAGTCTTCACTGAACTATTTATGAATCACTATGCAGCACCATCTATGTACAAAAAAAAAAAAAGCACAAATGTTATCTAAAGCTGACAGCCTCATGCCTGTGATTCCACCATTTGGAAATCTGAGGCAGAAGGATTGCTATGTGTTTCAACCTTTTCTACAAAGTATGATTCTTCCAAAGAGTGGGAAACAACAAATCTCTCTCTGTTTCTTGTTCCCCTCCCCCCTGGGTGTCTGTGTGTCTGTGTGTCTGTCTATGCTACCAGAATATGTGTGTCTTTACTGCCTTTGCACTATTGTATACACATTGTAGTAGGATGGAGAAGACCCTAAGAAGATAGGACAGGAGAAGAATATAGGAGAAATTAAGTGAAAGAAGAAAGAAAAAATACAATAAAATAAAAAAAAAACCTCAAACGTAATTAGTAACAAAGGTAAATTAGGTAAGAGAATGAAAAACACTTCATGCCTGGTCCCTACTTCCTCTCTGAGTTTCCATTCTTTCCATTTCTTCCTTTCCAGCCAAATGTCTTCACTACAACGGCAAGCAATGCATGCTAAGTGATCTTCTCTGATTTTATTGTAGGAAGCATGAAAATGGTTTCTAGTGGTATGAAACTCTCTGGAGTAGACAAACCCACCTCATACAATGCAAGACAGTATAACATTCTCGCTTGTATTATCACAGGAAGGAAACTGAGCTCCAGGAGCTGACATGCCAGCTGTGGGACCCATCCCCAGGACCCCCGATTAGGAAGTCCTCAGCCCTTTTCCCATTGGCATAATCACACGGTGGCAGGCAGCGTTAGCAGACATGCTGCGCACTAATGAGACACATTTGAGATCACTGTTCCTCCCCGCCCCAGTAGTTGTCATTTTGAACAGAGAGACAAAGAAAGCAGTGTGGGGGCACAGGGCAGCTTTATCCCTTTTATATTTCCTGCTTCATGGTTCCACACCTTCTGTGCTGCAGACTGCACAGAAATAATCGAGTTCACAGAACCCTTGACACCATCTGCTGACACCACACTGTGTACCCTAAAATGTGGATGATAATACAATTAAGTTTTAATGTACTTGGGGACATTATCCAATTTGTGAGCTGTCTAGGGAACATGTGTCCTCCACCTCAGTTCACCTTTGCTGTTCTCTTGACTATGGATTAACTCTTTTCGTCTTCAGGTATGAAGAATAAAATTGACCATCATATTCTCCTCTGATCAGTTCAGAAACCTGGTCAGAGTTGTTGCGTATCTAAACAGGTCCAACTCACGCTTTTTTGAAATATGGGAGACAAAATGGTCCTTCTCTTCTAGTTATTTGAACCTTTCTTTTTTTATTCCTATGAATATTATGTCTTTACTAAACCACCAGAACCAATCAAATGTAAACCTATACATACAACCAACCATGAGAAGATGGCTAAATCTAGAAATATCATCATAGTTGTGACAAATGTTGATCAATATGTAAGAGAAGGCACAGCAACAGTTGTTTCTCCCTGATGAAGAAAAAAAAAAAAACACGGTTTCAAAAGTAAGGACGTGTCTCGCCTTCTGTTAGGAGCACACATCCCTCTATCCATTGGGTTCATTCTTGGCATTAACATGGAGAAATAAAAGGATCTGGTGCAAGACTACAGACAGGGCACTCATGGAACTCTACAAGTTGGCTCTCATGTGGTGCCCTGGCTTCTACAATCTTCCTACAAGGTCTTCCTCCTCTCTGGGGCCCTTGAAGAACCACTTTGTGCTTGGCATCTTGTAGAGTGATGTCCAAACAGCTTGGTTCTGGTTGCGTTGCTATCCCTTCACAATCTCCTCCGATTGCTCATGTGCAACTGCTCTGTCCCCAGCAAGCTACAGTTCACTTTCCTCATCACCCAGATGTCCTGCTCTGACTACAACGATCCATCTTGCCCATCTGAGCTGAGCCCGATCTTTGCATTCATCTCTCACCACGCCTAGATCTCACCTGTGCCCTCCTCTGTGTCTGACATGAGGAAATGTATGTGGAAAGAAAATGGTTCTTAGTTTTCCTTGTCTTACACTGCGGACTTTCATAGGCACTGAAATAGCAAAGAATGCAAAAGTTTGGTTCAAGAATTGGCAAGGTATGGAACCATGATTACGAATACCTTATTCATCACATATGATGCAATGCTCATATTAATCATGGGTAACTTCGGGGCCACACCGCATGCATTCAAGCCATGGTTTTGACATTCATTAACTTTGGGCTATTAGAAAATAATAACAAATGCCTCGACTCACTCAACAATGAAATGAGAAAAGGCTTTCTCAAAAGGCTGGGAAGGTTGAATGTGTAAATGAACGTGAATTTTCTTAGACCAGGACTTTACACGAACAGGTGTTCAACTAAAATATCCAAGTGGGCTACCACATCCAAAAACTAACACGGCGAATATGAAGCAGGAAACTGTATAATGCTGAGATACACCATTAAGTCATCCGATTTCCCAGCTCCTCTCACTGCCAGGCATAGCTGAATTCCAACACAACCACCCCACTACTGTCCGCCCAGCCCATATGCGATACTTGGATTTAATTGCCCCCTCCCCATAAGCTCATAGAGAGTGGCACTATTAGGAGGTGTGGCCTTGCTGAAGTGGGTGTGGCCTTGTTGGAGGACGTGTGTCACTGTGGGGGCGGGGCTTTAAGGTCTCCTATGCTCAAGCTGTTCCTCAGTCAGTTCACTTCCTGTTGCTGATCCTATTGCTGATTCCTGTAGGACCATGTACTGCCACAGTGAAAATGGACTGAATGTTTGAACTATAAGCCACCCCCCCCTAATTAAATGTTTTCCCTTATAAGAGTTTCCATGGTCATGGTGTCTCTTCACAGCCGCAGAAACCCTGAGACACCACATATCAGCATCTATTCAGTCGGAGGCAGGAGCATCAAACCTGTTTCAGAGCTGACTACCTCTGGGAAAGTTTCCTATTAAATGCAGCCAGTGCTACACCCTACCTAATCGGATCAGCACTGTTATTAAATTAGTTAAGACAGACAAGGCACTTAGACTGATGTGTGACACACAGAGAAATTTAAATGTTAACTAATTGCTATTAGAAATGTCTCTCACACAGCAGTCAGGAAGATGTCACGATGAAACCAAGTTGTTTCTTAACAATTAGAGCCAGGAGGCATCCGCAATGCTCACAAATGGGGCATCTTTCATTAGCTCTGACCCCAGCCGGGATTCTTTCCACTGAAAGTAAACTCAGACCTTAACTGCAGCCTGGAGGAGCGCACACCACATGGAAACGAACACAGAGCACTCAGACCAGAAGGGAGCAATCACAGTCACATCCTCCCACAAACAGAAAGCAGGCAAAGCAAGGATAACGAGGGCTGTAACAACTCCCATTCTGCAAAGCTTTCAAAGGATGCAATTTTTCTGGGAAAAAAAAAATCAGTGAGAGATTGCCCTTAAAGAGATCAAGTAGAGAAAAGGACTCAGGGGGAAAGTTGGCACCCCGTGTGCGGAGGCGGTAATCCGAGGCACCCTGTAAAGAGTCAAGAATTGTGTGGGCAGAAAAGAGGATTAGGAGACCCATATAAAGATAATCTCAGAGTAGATTGAGTTATGGGTCTGTCCAGATTCTTGGTGCGTAGGTTTTAGAAATGAATAGCCACATTCAACTCTCTGCCATCTGTATCGCCATACAAACAAGCATATAATAATTTCACGGTATGTATCTTATTCCAAACTACGGGTTCATTTACTTTTTCACAAAAACCTCTCTGACCCTGACCTTCAGCAGTAGAGAGGGTCAGCTTACCTGGGAGCCTGGGGGATCATAAGGACAAGGGACCTCATGGCAGCATTGGATTGGCCTGGACTGCTAACCAGCTGTGTGACCTAGGGAGTTACTTAGTGTCTATGTGTCTCCTGTCTGCAGGATGAAGCCAGTGCTGGACTCTACCCCGTAAGTGTGACCACTGAATTAAAACAAGGATGCACTTAGGATGGTCCATAACACACAGGAAACAAGCACTAAGTTCATCCTGATGCCTCAAAATACCAAGTCAAAGATGTTCCCATTGGTTTATAGATTCTGCAGCTAGCTGCACACTGTTAAGTATTACAGTCAAGACTCTGGTGAAAGACAGATGGAGCTCAGGACACCTCTGAATGTGTTCTCCCTTGAAGCAAGAATTCCCAAGGCCAACCGTGAGTACATGGCCAGACCCTGTCTCGAAAATAAAAAAAGAAGCATTCCGCCTTGATCCCTGTGGCGCAGTCCCCATGACAAGACTTAATGAGGCTGGTTTTCTGGACTTACTCTTTACATTCTGGTTCGTTTTTATAAGGGGTGATCTGCTTGAAAGTCTGTCGCACTGTTTTGATCTCTAAGTTCCCTGAACATTTAAAAAACTGACTAATGCAGAATCAGCAGATGAGTCTCACACAGGAAAGGGAGGGCCCAAACCTAAAACTGAATGCTAAAACCAGAACTTACTGATTAACAAAACTAAATTAGCAGAGTTTTGACGTGTGCATAGTAGTTTACAAATAAAAGCCTCAAAAGGTGCTTTTAAAAAAAAAAAAAAAAATTGCAGGGTCTGGAGAGCTGCCTCGGTGGTTAAGAGCTCTTCAGGAGGTCCCTGTTCAATTCCCAGCACCCACTCGCGGCAGCTCACAACTGACTGTAACTCCAGCCCCAGGGGGTCCCGACATCTTCACACAGATATGCTTGCAGGCAAAACACCAAAACACCAACTCACATTTTTAAAAAGAAAAGAAATTGTACCTACCATTATATCAGAAATTTTTAAGTGATTTAACAAAGTATTGCCAACACACCCTTCTCTGTGATGTGAAATTTTCTGCATGCCTGAGTTTACTGAGGAGACCCTGTGGTCGCTACACTAGGCTGCCTACATGTAGAATAAGGTATCTGCTTCCCTGTTAACCACTGATTTTCCCATTACCGAATGAGGGTTCTAAAGGCCCGTGATGATGACGATAAATCACTCCATTTCTTTTACTCTATTAAAGTAGGTATTTTATGTTCCACCGCCACAAAATCCAAGATGAACACCAGAAATAGCCTGTGAGAGACGAAGACGCTCACTTGAAAATGGCACAGCAATTTATCCTATTTCTTACTGTACTGTGAGTATTACATTATTCAGTAGAAGCATGGGGGGCAGCTATTACACAGTTTTGCTGAGTGTTAGCTTCCTGATGCAAACTGGTGATTCAGAGGGGCATCTTCCAGAGACCGGGTCACTTCGAGGCATTCCCACCCACGTGACCCCTGCGTGTTTGCATAAACGCCAGTTTGCTCCAAGACGTCCCTGTAATGTTTGCACAGCGAGCAGGTAATTCGCCACTCTCATTACTCTAGGTGCCAGGTACCTCGAAGAAAATCAATCTCCTTCCTCCCTCAAACATCACGGCTTTCGCCAGTGATGCTGACTCTGAGATGACGCTTTCAGATAAAGACCTGGGTCTGTGTTAGTAGGCCATGTTGTTTGTCTAAAGGGGCTAATGAATGTCACACTTCACTGGGTACCCCATCCTGGGGCAGAGGAAATGTCTGTGCACCGAGCAGAACAGGCTGTTTCATAGAAAGCCTTCCCCGTGTCAGAGGGAGGCGGTCTAAATGGCAGCACAAACAACTAGCCCTAGGCGGTGCAGCACATAGCTTTTCAGAAATATTAATCTACCATCTCTTCAGGCAACAAAATCATTTTCTCCACCCCTTGACAGGCTGAATTTGACTTTGAGAGGCAACCCTGTGGGCTGTAACGTGCCAGCCCACAGGAGCAGAGGGCCCCAGTGTTTGCATTGGCATCGCTTACTGCTCTCTGGTCAGTGTGGCCCCCCCTATCTCCACACCATACCGGAAATACCAGTGGAGTGGGGGTGTAGAACTGTCCCTATTCTGTAACTATTCTCAAACCCAAATAAGGGTGGTTTGCTGGATTTTTCCATGCCAACTTAGGCACTGACTGCATTCTGAAGTAACAAAGGCCACTAGTTCAACTGTCGGCAAATACTTAGTGAGTACATACTCCATACTGTTGAAGGAGCTGTGAGTTGATGGGAGATGTTATTCTGTATATATGTTTCTCATACTGGTTAATAAAGCACTGTGGCCAATAGAAAACTAGATAGGCGGGGCTAGGAGACCAGGAGGAGGAAAGAGGAAGTAGAAGGAAGAGTCAAGATGTAGAGCATGGAGGAAGGAAGACGCCAGCCGCGGCTCCCGGATAAGATGAGCCACGTGGAAATAATTAGATAAGTAGAAATAGGTTAATAATTAAGACAGAGCTAGTCCATAAACAATAATGGTAACTGGCCAACGGGATTGTATTAAATACAGAGTCTCTGAGTGTTATTTGGGGCTCACGTGGCGGAAGGACCATGGAGGCAGGACCGGGAGGCCGGCAGGTAGGAAAAACCTGCCATAACAGTGAATCATGCTAGCGAGGGAATACAGTCCTCCTGCCCTTCGTGACATACACGTGCCCAAAGAGAGAAAACAAAAGGAGATCCGAATAAGACAATGTGACAACAGCAAGTGTCGGGCATTGTGGAAACACAAAAATCTCGGGACAGTGATGGAGACCGAAAAGTAGGCTCAGATTGGATAGCAAAGATGAGTTAGTCACAGGAACCAAGTATGGAAAAATACTTAGAGGTGGAGACGCTTACGATGGGAATAAGAAATAACACCCAGGAAGGTAGCACTGCCAAGGGTCAGATGCAAGAAGGATGTGGGGGAGGAAGGCAGCGCATTTGGTAAAGTGTTTGTTGCACTAGCATGTTGGTAATCCCAGTGCCGAGAAGGCAGACAAACCAGAAGATTTAGGCTTGCTCAGCAGCCAGCCTAGTCTATTTAGTGAGCTCCAGGGAGAAGACAGACTGTCTCTTAAAAACAAGGTTGACCTCTCTCTCTCTCTCTCTCCACACACACACACACACACACACACACACACACAATTGCGTGCATGCGCACGGGAACCAGAGTTTATTCCAACTGCAGTAGGAAGCAACAGAGGGCAGAAATGGAGAAAGATTTGAACCAGTGGGGAGAGCAATAAGTTTTGATTTATGTTTTTGAAAGGTCACATTAAAGGATCTACTGACCAAGAGTTGAAGGCCAGGTAACCGAGACTCAGAAAGACAGACTGCACACGTTGTCTCTCACTGGAGGCTCCTAGTCCCAAATCTTCAGTTTTGAGTAATCATGGAAACCAGAGAAGCAAAAAGGAACCTTTGCCAGGAAAGGGGAGTTGGGGGAAAATAGAGAGGGGAATAGCAGGGCATGAGTGTTCTGGTCAGAGAAATGGGAAAGGAAAGGCTTATTAGGGAGGGGAGAGGAAAAGAGGGAAGATGGTAATATAACAATAAGGATGTCTGAAAGTGTCATAAGGAATCATACTATTAAGTATCTGAAAAAACTACAATAAACATAATTATAAGAACTGGTTCCCACATATTATCCTCACGGCCACATTCACAATGTGGCTCACATGGATCACACACATGTACAAAAAAGAAACAAAAATTTAAAAATATTTAACTGAAGGGGTACCAGCAAGGTGCTCAGCAGACAAGGGTGCTTGCTACTATGCCTGGAGTCCCAAGTTCAATCTCAGGACCCGCACGGAGGAAGGCGAGAACTGATGTGAAATTTTCCCTCTGATTTCCACAGATGGGCCATGCACTCATACACACACAACAGCAGCCTCACCATCACCACCATCACCACCACCATCACCACCACCATCACCACCACCATCACACCATCATCACCATCAATGTACCAAAGTAGAATTTTAAAGATTTATGGGGGACTCGTCTATTCAGAGTCTACAGTTGTGGTCATACCTTGACCTTCAGAAGAGTACATGAAGAAAATCCAGCACATTTGTTATACACTTTAGGTAGCCAGACCTCCGGACTTATCCAAAGACTTGATAAGTAAAGGGAAAGATCAATGATACAGTATAGATACTTGACTCCCGAGGACTGAATGAAGACTGATGCTGTGAGTAGAATGGAGGTGGGGGAGAAACGGTTCATTCTCTTTCGAACGTACTCAATGTGAGAAAAAGGAAGACCAAGATGTTACTTAATGTCAAGAGCACAAGCCTGGTGCTAAGAGAATAGAGCCAAACTGAGCTCCATATACCTAAAGAGGTTCACCCAGGCTGTAGGCAGCAAACAAAATAGAAAACAACAGTTACGTGTGGTTTTCTGATAAAATATACAATACTACAAATATATCTAAAACATTGCAAGGGTCAAATAAATATATGTATGTGTAAAGCATGGGGCATTTCAAGGGTCGTGTGTGTGTGTGTGTGTGTGTGTGTGAGGTGTGTGTGTGTGTCTGTGTGTGTGTGTCTGTGTGTGTGAGTGTGTGTGTGTGTCTGTGTGTGAGTGTGTGTGTGTGTGTGTATCTGTGTGTGTGTGTAAGGCATGCAACATATTATTCTGCAAATATCTAAACTCCATATTTAAGTGAGAGTCCTATCTGTTGTTTGCTGACACTTTTGACACCCCTAACCCACAGTTAAGAAAATCAAAGAGCTAAAGAATCCTGTTATAACAGAGAGAGAGGGGGAGGCCAACAGAAGAGCTGCCTCTCTGGGACATGGTCCAGACAGTGTCTTGCTACGAGCAAGAAAGAAAAATGGCATCCCTAGAAGAATTTTCAGCTGGAGTAATGTATGAGTGACAATTACACTCAGCAACATGGAGGTGGTAAGTGGAGTGAACTGGGAAACAGAAGCCACAGTATAAAGGATCTGAACACTCGTGAGAGTGGAAAGGGGACTGGAGGACTCGTCTAATGAGCAACAATAGGGTAGCAGCTATGAAAGGACCCAGCACCACAGGGGACAGGCAGAAAACAGCATTGGCGTTGGTGTGAAAGATCTGGTGGAAGGAGAAATGGACAGTTCTAATGACAAAGGGAAACAGAAATCCAAGGTGAGATAGAGGAGGCATCATTCCACCTTACCTGAAAGAAAATAACAAACACCAGTGTAGCACATGCTAGTTTCTCATTTCATGAATAACACATAGGCAAACATGAAAACACCCCACTGATATTCAACTAGTTTTTCTACAGTTTAGTTATAAAATACTATTTGGCTGGTGAGATAGATCATGGGTAGAGGATAACCTCAATTAGAAGATAGTAGGAGAAAATTGACTCCCATGTATTATCCTCTGACCTCTACAGGCCACTGAGGTAAACCATTCCTGAACACACACACACACACACACACACACACACACACACACACACACACACCATGCATACACATACAGCACAATAATTTTAAATATAGCAGTCACTAAAAGTGTAACTACTCCAAATACAGACATATTTGGAATTGTTTGTTTCAAGGACTTTGATAGCTATATGAATAATTGCAAGTAATTAAAGGGGGAAATGTTCACATTTCAATCAATATTCCCATGGTTCCCTTTATCTTTTATGTATTTATTTATTTAATGTAAATACAAGAAGTTGGAGACAGCCTCCACACTATTGCAAGGCCAAAATGAGGTTCTTTTAAGAGGCTGAGCAGAAATCAACGACTCCCTTGTAACAACACCTAGCAACTGCAGCCTGGAAGACATCACTAAACAAACAGTTTGCTAACAAAGCTTGAAAGCAAACCCTCCAGAGTTGTGGAAGAGCAAAGGTCTCCTGCCCTGGGCACTACTACCTCTGGGCCTTTTGAGCTTTCCATGTGTGGAGTTAATGTGGATATTTGCATTGGACCTACTCCAAAATCGAAATCAGGTATTCAGTGAGCTGGCTGGCGTGCAGTTGGCGGCAGAGGTAGGGCTGGATTCCATGAGCCACAAAGAGAAACAGTAAAGACGTGTTTTCAAGAAGATGAATAACTTTAGAACATTCCTCTAGGCATCATACAGACACTGCCAAGGATCTGAAGGCCTGAAGAAATGTGTAAGCTAAATAATTATTTGGGTCTGTAATACTTTGTTTTTATTAACGAGAGAGAGAGAGAGAGAGAGAGAGAGAGAGAGAGAGAGAGAGAGAGAGAGAGAGAGAGAGAGAGAGAGGTTAACAAAATTCCCCGATCTATTAAAGAGTAAGCGTTGTCTACATGGTTCCTGTGATTTTTTTTCAATGCCAAGTTCATACTGAAATTGCCTTGTTTTCTCTTTGTTATTAAAGGACTAGAAGTCCAGCATTAGAAGTCCAGCCATTGTTAACTTTGGAATGTGTAACACGTGGTTACAGGGAAAAAAAACCCTATAATTTCACTAATATGTGTTCGCCTGTCAATAACGGTAACCTTACTGAACATGGGGTCTTTTCAGCATGGAATAAAGTGCCCCTCATTACAGTGTCTGTTTCAGCTTCACTAGGTGAGCGGAGAAGAGCACAAAGAGCAAATTCTAAGCTCATCTGTGTTGGCAGGATGGTCAGCAGGCAAAAGCATCTGCCACGCAAGGCTATGGGCCCCCCGGGTCAATCCCAGCAACCCAGGTAAAGGCTGAGGGAGAAAACAGACCCCACACACTGTGCTTTGGACATCCACACACAGGCCACGACATCCACAGATGCACATATTCACGGAAATAATGTTTTTAAAGGTGTTTAAGCTACTTTGAAGGTCAAGGGCCTTATATATTTTATATGGTACTTAACATCTTCCAAATAAGGAAGGAAGGAAAAGGGAGGGAGGGAGGGAGGGAGGGAGGGAGGGAGGGAGGGAGGGAGGGAGGGAGGGAGGGAGGGAGGGAGGAGGGAGGGAAGGGGACATCATAGGAATAGGAAGGTATAAAACTGAGTAAGGTAGTTAAATGGAATCAGAAATGGAATATTTTATCTGGTGATTAAAATTACACATACACAGGATTCTCAACTTGTTTCCACACTCCCTAAAGTAACAACTCAGTGATAAACATCTTAACTATAATTTTAAGCCCATTCTTTCTAAATCTTTCTGCCCTCTGCCGAGAGCACATATTCCTTCCTCCAATCTACCCATTCTTAGACTTACAAAGCAAACCTTGTCTCTAAAACGCCCAATCACACACCAAATTGAATTTCAGGTGTGGTATTTACTTAAAGGTCCAAACGCAATGGAGTACAGAGTTGTGAAGAGGCACTCACAAGGGACAGTGTTCCTAAGAATCTCCCCCATTCTATTCTTGAACAATCTTAACCCACACCTTGAACATAACTCAGGGCATCCCTCTATGGAGTGAATGTTTTGGAGGTTGACACTAGTACCCTTGTCTTTATATCCCAGGAGTCTACCACAGGACTAACATAAAGCAGGTGCTCGATACACGCGTGAATTGCATAACTGAACAAGTAAAAATGTGAAGGAAGGTGTGCTTAGCCAACCCAGCAGGAAGCAGCACTCAACACAGTGAAGTAATGAGCTAGCCCCATATATTAGAAACCAGATCTCACAGATCCCTCGAGTGCTTGGTTTCAAGTAGGACTGACCCCTCTTCAACAGAGGGGGGCAGTTGTCTTGGGAATAAGCATTTTATAAGTCTACAGATTCACTTAATAGAGAGAGGGAAGATGGGGGATAGGGGAATGAGTACAGAGAAAGGACAAGACTGAGAAGCGGGTGGGGAACAGGAACACCTAAAGCAATGGGAGATCCACACATTGTACCTAAAATCTACGCCCATAGATAGCCAAACGACACCCAGATCTTTCCTTCCTTTTCTTTTGTAGGTATTTATTTAAAGCCTTAGGCCGAGCCAAAGCTGAGCATGAACAGTACCCAGAGAGTAATGACTCTGGGGTTGAGAGTTAATAAAATTCTGGAATGAAAGAAAAAAATTAACAATGACAGTCAAAAGCAAAAACCACGCCAAGATCTAATTATATTATACTTTCATAACTGTAGAAAACATTATGAAATATTTAATAATCTACCAAACTCCACATTTTTCTTCTGCCCAGGGATTCCATAGACTTGCATACAATTATCTCTTCAGTTAAACACACAGCACTTGACAAGTCCTTGGACTGCCAGTCACAGCGTCGTTGCCAATAACACCGGGCCACTTCAGATGCTTGGAAGTGGCTTGTCTTAATGTCTGTGATTAGAGGGATTTGGGTTATTGGGGTTCCAGGCTCCTTGCTCTAATCAGCTCCCTGACACTATTTGCTTATCCCTTTATGTATGCTAGACAATTTATTTGATTTCCTATATTCTTATCTTGCCAGCACTTTTGAAAACCAAACGAAAGAATAAATGTAGAAGGCTCCTCTGGCAGAGAACAACATGCCATGTTGTCAACCGAAACCTTAACTATCCCTGATGATTGCTAAAAGACCTCGGAACCTGAATTAAGCTCTATTATCTGTGGTGCCCCCTTTCCTTTGCCTGCCAACAAGATTTCTGTGTTCCAGAAAGCAAGTGAAGGAATCTTGGAGTTAACCTGATAACACGGTACCCAAGATGAAAACATGTCCTTATTGTCCATCCAGATAATACCAGCAGTAACTGGTTTGAGAAGACACCACTTGACTACACATTTTATATGCAAAAAGTAGAGAACATCC
This sequence comes from Cricetiscus sungorus, assembly GCA_030556225.1. Lineage (NCBI taxonomy): Eukaryota > Metazoa > Chordata > Mammalia > Rodentia > Cricetidae > Cricetiscus > Cricetiscus sungorus. Next base: position 4,869,116 of record JANBXA010000616.1, read on the forward strand.
ATACATAGAAAGTATTATGGTGAGAGAAATATGAATTAGCACCTACTATACACATTTATCACTAACTGAACAACTAAACCTCCATTTTTGGAGGTGTCCTGAGTTGTTCTCCTGCTTTCTATCTCTTTATACTTGTCTGAAAGTGCTAGTTTTCCCTTTAAAAATTGATTGAGTAAATAAGCATGTGCGTTACTATTATTTCAATTGCTTGCTATGTAACTATGGCACGTCAAACTGGATGTAATTTCCTAAAACATCTATCTTGGTTCACACATCTAAAAATTTTACTTTATTCTTTTAATTATGATTTCATACCATATACCTTCACAAGAAATTACATTGCAAAACTTGACAAGATAATATGCTCAACTTTTCTCTAAACTTGTTCCAGTTTATGTCCCAAGAAATGTCAGAGAATCGATGAATGTATATGCTGAGTGAATTCATTACTTCTTCCATCACAGATGTCTGACAGAAACAAGGGAGAATATCATGGAATAACAAGGATTGGGAAAAACAGATAGGCTGAATAGATGTTTATTCATGGAGAAATAACATACAACAGAGACAGATGAACGCCAGCAGGTTCCCATCACAAGGATGCCTCCCCTCTGGATGCTCTCTGTCTCTGTCCAGCAAGCGAGAGAGCACTCCAGGGTCCCCTACCCCAGACCTAGTTCTCTTAGGTCACATCCGCACCTGTCCCCACCCCCATGGGTGTGGCCAGTGCAACAGGTGCAAACAGAATGAATATCTCACTACAGGAGAACAAGAGTTTTATGTTGGTTCAGGGTTTTGTCCATCATAGCAAGGAAGGCGTGACTAAGAGCATCATGGGAGGAGCCTGGTAGCAGAGCTTCCGGTCTTGGTGGAAGCTGAGAGCAATACAACAAAGGCCTTTTCTCTGGGTCCCACCTCCACCAGGCACCGCCCCTGGCGGGAACCAAATGTCCCAGCACATGAGTCTGCGGGAGACATTGCACATTTCAACCTCGATATGCTACATATTACCAACACTGACAGGGAAGCTTTGGTTTGGGTTTGGCTTCATTGTTGATTTGTTTGCCCTCTGGAGACCTGAAGTGGCATCCATTTATTGTCTTTATTTTTCATTTCCCGGATTGTTCCTGACAGTCTGGTGGTTTTTTTCAAATGATTTTTTTTTTAACCTTATGACTTGCATTGATATCCATTAATTACTAAAAAAGTGAATGCATTTTCAAATAACAAACCAGTTTCTACTTCTTTTATTCCTTTATTTCCAATACCATAATACCAAACTATCAAGTGTTACCACTAATTCAGACAACCATGTGAGTTTTGAGTTGACCAGTTTCCGGTCTGACTTATTATATTACTAAGGAACTATCAGCCTCTTTTCAACATTACAAATATATGCCCAATAGTAGATCTTTTCCTGGGAGTGTTTTGTGTATTGCTCTAAGTAGAAATATTCTAAAGCTGTCAAGCTTGGTTTGCTTCTCAATAAAATTTCTTTTCTTCTTTATTTCTTCCTCCTCCTCTTTCTTCTCCTCCTCTTCCTTCTTCTCCTTTTTCTTTTTGACAAGATCCTGCTAGCCCAGAATTTGTGACCTTACTCTCTGCACTGCAGCTCAGGATGCTGGCATCACAGAGCTATACCTACAGGCCCACCTTCATATTCACGTCAAATATAGTTTTCAGTTCTATACCACAACTTGGTAGTGGAGAGAAACTCTTAGTTCTGTTTCCCATTTACTAAGTCTGCTAAAACAAGTACACAAAATCCCACAGCAGCCAAAGGTCATAAGCAATGTAATTGATGCAAAAGTTCTAACTAAAGAAGCCACCTGACAAAAGACCTGCGTTGGGCCTGTAATTAATGTTTTTTTAGAAAGGATCAGAAAAATAAAATGGAACTTAAGGTTGCATTGAAAGCTCTGTGCTCATTGGCTTGGCTGTATTACCAGTCTCTATAACACTGAGAGAGTCATGTGTAGTACTATGTACTATGTGTAGTACTATGTACTATGTATAAGCATAGTAAATGTGAGCATACAGTCACTACAGTCCTATGACAGTTTCTTCAGCTAACTGACTAAATAGGAATCATATTTTACTTATCTTGGCTGTTAAGGACAGCACCTTTGTTCTATAAACAGACTTTATGGTTGTTACATCACTTAGTTGTGGCTGTGGATAGTGCCTCTAACTCTGAAACTTTAACAGTTAAACTCCTGCATTATGCTACTTACATAAACGCAAGATGTTAGCACAGAAAAGTGTGCGCCTTTACATACTGGAATCTGGGCTAAGTTTGGCTAAGAAGTTAAACAAACCAATAATTCCAGCTAAACTGTGGAACCAATTAAATACATGCTATATGATCTTAGTAACAGCTTTGCATTTGAAACATGGCCACTTGTCACTATCTTCAAACTAAGATGCCTGTACCATGACTGCTTCCTACACAGCTGTCTAATTCCAAGCTGGATTGGAATCCCTGCCAATGCCCACATTATTAAAAGCACCTGTAGGGTTAACACCACCGTCCTCGTCTTCTTTGCCTTTCTGTGTAGGGTTAACACCACTGTCCTCATCTTCTTTGCCTTTCTGTCAGATGAAAACGGTCAAGCATGTCTTTATAAACATGCTGTTTCCTGGGAATACAGCACCAAATCCCTCCACACTATTGACTTTTCTGCTTCCTTGCTTGCCTTTCAGTTTATGGGTGCTTTGCTGGTATTTGCTCGTTTGCTAATATCTGAGTTAACACTGCTTAAATTTTTCTTAAAGGCCATTCTATTCTACAGTTTCTCCCCAGATGACCTCATCCAATCTCCAAGGCTGCCTGTCTTCTCCTAGTGGTGCATTCTCAACAGTTGTCTTGACTTTGACATTTCACCTGAGCCCCCTTGCACATTAACTTACAATGCAGTGTCCCAGTTTAGATAGATAATAGGTGTCTCAAATTTAATATGCCCTAAGTAGACCAGTGCCTATCCATCCTTCTCCCTCATCCACTATTTCTCTCTCCTTGCTTCTTTCATCCCAGACACCACATCATAAGAGTGTAAGTAACACCTCCATTTGCCTCACCCCCATTTCCAACCTTGTACCCCACCCTGTGCTCAACACATTCCACACATTGACTGCCTTTGCAGCTTCACTCATGTTGAAGCATGACCTTCTCTACTACCATGCCCTCCTATCTAATCCTCCTGCCTTTAAATTCCCACCAATCGATTCCAGCCACACACACAGCCATAATTTCTTTTCAACGCGTGAACGCCATGGCCAGTTCACTCAAATGCCAGAGTGTAAATTCAGTACACTATTACCAAAATAAAACCCCAGCTCCTTACCCTGACCTAGGGGGTAGATTGGTAGCAAAAGAACCCTGCTTTGTCTCTGCCATTTGATCACTCTCCTCTTCCCTCTCATTTGCGTCCTCTGTATAAATGTCAAACATTTATACAAGTTCTTCGCACTGTTAATTCTCCATGATGTGAGTCAAATGTTTCAATGGCTACCATGCTTAGCGCCCGCCCTATTCCTTCCTGCAGTGAACTGCTCAATGGTCAGCCATGTTTGAGTATGTATGGCTGTTCCCTGACTCCTGAGAACACCTAAGTTTCAGGTGAGAAACTTTTTCTGTCTTATTTACCACTGTGTTCCAAGACACTGGAGCTCAAGCAGTGTCTGGCTTGGAATAAACACTCAAATATTTATTAAAGGAATAAATTTTTAAAAACCTTCCTTCCAAATACCTAATAACCATCACAAAACAAGGTCCTGAAGGCTTTTTATTTTCATGTCAAGTTTAATAATCTCAGAGAAATTGCTTGATTTGTGTTATTACTCTTTCATTCTAAGAAATAGTCATTTAAAATTTCTATAGTCTCACTGTATTTCAGCTGTAATCTTTAAGTCAAAAATGAAATTGTGCCCATGAAGTCAAAAGGTTCGCTTTTATTTTTACCTCCAAGAAAATCAAAGAGCAAAGCTCTCTCTCTTTCTGTCTCCTAAGTTAGTTGTAATTTACACTCATTAGATTATCTGCCTTTTCAGACAATGGAATAATAATAGTCTGAGTAATTTGAGGAAAATGCCTGCTTTTGACAAGTCCTGCTATTATTTTCAAAGTCTGTCTTGGGGAAATTACTGGCGATTTCTGTATCTTCAAAGCCAGGTTTTGGGGACACTAAAAAGCTGATACAACATCATAGAAAGTTAGGGGTAAAAATATCAAAGTAGCCCTCTCTGTCAACTGTGTCATTAACTTAATAAAGAAAAAACATAAATGTAAAGGAATAGCATCCGTTTATTTGTCTGCTAGTGGTGACATCTGTGAAAGAGGAAACAGAAGAGGCACCTACCTGCCTTCACAGCCACCAGTCCATTTAAAGGACAGCCACCTCCCATGTCAAAGTTGGGATGTTTGAACTAAAAAAAAAAAAAGAATGCTCCTAGAGGTTCAAAGTGACCTCCAAACACATTTGGCCAAGGGACAGAGTAGAATGCAATAAAAAATATCTACTATATCTTAGATATAAATTAAATCATCAGGAACTCGTACAAGCTTGTTCTCGAACACATTTCCTTCGTCAAATATTCATGGAGCATTTATTTTGCCAGACACACAACAGTGCTAGAGCTATGAGGATAAAGTTACGTTGCGTTCTCTGATTTTAAGTAGTTTAGAGCCTTAATTTTTCTCATGGATAAAATGGCAGAGAATTAAGGTCTTGTCTCCAGCGAGGGGCACTAGTGGAGGGGAAGCAGTGCTTTAACCTCTCCAAGATGGCGCCTAGCTGAGCGAAATAAATAGTGGAGGGTGCCCACAGTGGGCAGTGTTTGATCCCAGCTCTCCCCCCTCCTCTCTCTCTCTCTCTCTCTGCTTCCACCATACTGCAAGCCACCTAGCTACACATTCACCCAAGGTGGGAGAATAAAGCCCTCCTCCCTTAAATTGCTTTCCCCAGATATTTTGTCACAATGACAAGAAAATCTGACTAATAAGGATACCAGCCATGATAAAGTGGGCATGAGACTTGACAGAAAAGAAAAATGAACAATAAATAGCCTACTCATAGTTTACAGCTGAAATTAAAAAGACTAATTTAATTCTACTATCAAGAATCACATGGGGCTGGAGCAATGGCCTAGCGGTTGAGAGCACTGGCTGCTCTTCCAGAGGACCAGGGTTCAATTCCCAGCACCCACATGGCAGCTCACAACTGTCTGTAACTCCAGCTCCAGAGGATCCAAAAGCCTCACACTAATGCACATAAAATAAAGTTAAATTAAAAAACAAAAAGAATCACACTTTTTTGGGGGGCATAAAATAAATGACACTGACAGGACTGGGACTCAAAGCTGCTTCTGTCTTGCCTGGAGAAGGAAAGAGTTTGGATACAAAAAAAAAAAAAAATAGATTGTAACCAGGTGGTGGTGGTGCTGCTTTTAATCCCAGCACTTGGGAGGCAGAGGCAGGAGGATCTCTGTGATTTGGAGACCAGCCTGGTCTACAGAGAGTTCCAGGACAGACTCCGAAGCTACAGAGAAACCCTGTCTCAAAAGACCAAAAATTAAAAAGGAAAGAAAGAAGGACCCTATGTCCAAGAGAGGCAAATAAGTGCTTAAGACTTTCACAAAGCTGAACCTGGAAGGTGCGGGGAGAAAATGCAAAACAGTGTATGGGAAGGCCAAGGCCAACAGGGTTCCAGCTGTCAGGGTCCCAAGCTGGGGAAGGGAGAAGAGGACTCTTTTTATTGTTATTATTATTTACATTTTTATTAAAGTTTTTCATTTATTTTACATCCTGACAGAAGTTTCCCCTCCCCCCTCTTTCCCTCCAGTCCCCTCCCCCACCTCTCCTCTGCACCCCCCTCCACTCCTCTGTAGAATACTTTCTCTAAAGAGTTAGCGGAGAGTGAGTCCCCCAGATCAGACTGCTCAAAAACTAGATCCACAAATAAACCTCATGGCAACATCCAACGCCAAAGGCGAACACATCACATCACAGAAACAAGATGTATGCCAAAAAGCAAGGTGGGGTAATACGCAGGATAAAGGTTTCAAAAGTGTAGTAGTAAAAACGACTGATGATGTCAGAAAGAATAAAACAAACAAATGAATTCAATTCACAGCCTAGAGAAGAAAGTCGGTCAGCAAGCTTGATGAGAAAATCGGCAACTGGATGAAAGTGTGATGAATTTCACCAAATGAAATCAAGATTTAAAAAAAAAAAACCCAGCAACAACAAATAGAAATAATAGAAAGTGAAAACTTTCAACAACCCAGATTAAACAACAGCATCGGTGGTTAAGTATCGTTAATAGACTCAACCAAGTAGAGGAGTGAGTATCAGAGAGAAGTCCTGAGTGTTGGCAAGATGGTTCAGGAGGTGGTGTGAATTCAGATCCCCACACCCTTGAAGAAATGGGTAGAACCACAGACAGCTGTGATGGAGAAGACTGGAGACAGGCAGATCTCTGGAGATCACCCGTGAGCGAGCCTGGCCTAACCAATGAGCTGGGGCTTCAGTTAAATACCCTGTCTCCAGAAATAGGTGGTGATTGACTGTGGAAGACATTGACCTGTGGCCTAAGTTCAGGCATACAAGCAACCACATAGACATGACACGGACAGACAGACAGACAGACAGGGAGGGAGGGAGGGAGGGAGGGAGGGAGGGAGGGAGGGAGGGAGAGAGAGAGAGAGAGAGAGAGAGAGAGAGAGAGAGAGAGAGAGAGAGAGAGAGGACATATAGACAACACTGAAACATCAATAAGGAAAATTTAAGCAAGAGCATGACTACATTGCATTAATGGATGAATATATGAAAATACATCACCTACCAAAAACTAAGAACATACAAGGAACTTACACTGCTCTTTAGCAAGCAATACAAAGGAAGCTATAATAAAAGTTTCTCCACAAAGCAAAGCCCAGCGCCAGATGAATTCACCACCGAAGTATGCCAAACATTTCACAAAGTGCTCTCTCTCTCAGTTCTCCTCAAACTGTTCCACAGACTCGACACAAGTTAGAGTCGTTTGAGGAGAAAGAAGTACAACTGAGAAAAGGCGTATAGAGAAGCCTGCGGGGGCATTTTCTTCATTGATGACTGAATTAATATCTTCATTAATGAGATAGCCCAGTCCACTGTGGGTGGTGCCACCCCTGGGCTGGTGGCCCTGGGTTCTGTAAGAAAGCAGGCTGAGCAAGCCAAGGTAAAGAAGCCAGTCAGAAGTTCCCTCCATCGCATCTGCTTCATTTCCTGCCTCCAGGTTCCGCCTTGAGTTCCTGCCCTGAGTCTCCTCTGTGGGGAAGCACGACCTGAGAGTGAGGAGCTGAAATAAACTATTTTCTCCCCAGGTTGCTTTTGGTCACGGTGTTTTATTACAGCAAGAGAAAAACTAGGACAACTACAAAATTCTTTCTGCAAAGCCAGTGTTGCCCTGATAGCAAACCAGATAATGAAAAAGGAAACACATATTTCCCTATGATACACACACACACACACACACACACTTAAAGAAATTAAAGAAGAAGGGCCATGAATTTGAGAGAACAAGGAGGGTGATTAGGATGACCTGGAGATAAGAAAGAGAAAGTAAGGGATGATTTAACTATATTATGATTTCAAAATATAATTATAAATAAAAATTTCAGGAAGTAATGAAGTCTTGGTAATAACTCAAAAATCCTCAATATAGTTTCTGCTTGATATTCATGAATACATCAAAGAAATAATGTACCATAATTAAATTACTTTGATCTTAGCACTTGTAAGCTTGGTTCAACACATACAAATCAATAAATGTAATACAACATATAAGTAGGCTAAAACCAAACACACCTAGAGTTAATGCAGAAAAGAGATTTAATAATTTACCTTTTGAGATTATAAAAAAGGTTGCCACACCATTTCTGATAGGAGCACTGATAAAACTCGTGATAGAAGAAAATATCTCAATATAATAAAGATCATGTACAACAAACCTATAGCTAACATTATATTAAGTAGGGAAAACTTATAGTGTTTCCTCTAAAATCAGAATTAGAGCAAAGATACACATTCATACCACACTTTTCATACAGTCCTCAAAATAATTTTGCTAAAATAAGACAAGAGAAAGAAGGGATACAGAAAAGAAGCCAAGTTGTTCACATTTGTAGATAGCATGACCCTAAAGAGTCCACTGGAACATGCTCAGATGTGACAAGTGCTTTAGGCAAACATGCAAGAAACAAGATCAGTGCAGAGAAATTAGAGCCAGCAATGAATTTTCCAAAACCTCTCATTAACAACAGCCAGCAGCAAGAAAGAAAGGGGAGTGGGGAGAGAGGGCAAAGGAGAAAGGAGAAAGAAGGGAGGAAGGGAGGGAGGGAGGGAGGGAGAGAGGGAGGGAGGGAGGGAGGGAGGGAAGAAGGGAGGGAGGGAAGGAGGGAGGGAGGGAAGGAGGGAGGGAAGGAGGAAGGGAGGGAGGGAGACACAGAAGAGGGAACAAAGTAAGGAAAATACTAGGCACAACCCTCAAACCAAGGAAGTAAATAACCTTGAAAGGACTCTAAGACAGTCAAAATAAAAATTACAGAAAACATGTGGGTCAAAGGAATAGAACTGGTGACTCAAAATAAAGACAGCTACAGTTATTAATTTTTTCACAAAATTATAAAAAAATTTAGACTGGAAAATAATTTAGCTTTTTGATAGACGATGCTGGAAAAACTACATTCACAGGTACCAGAAAGAAACTACATCTAAATCATTCACACTGCATTAAAAAAAAATCAAAACTGATTAGACTTAAATATATGACCCAAAACTTTGAGAGTGTTGAATGGGAATATGAATAAAATACGAACATATGGTCACACTCAAGAACTTTCAGAAAAATATTCCAGTAACACTGAATTAGTCACAAGAGTTGACAAACTTTATTATATAAACTAAAAAAGCCTTCTGTAGAGCAAAAGAAACAAATGCTAAAGTGAAGAGGCTGCCTACAAAATCAACAAAAATTATTTCCAGCTATATATCAGATGGGTCATTAGTATCTAGAGTATGTAAAGTTCTGAAAAAAAATACAAACACACACAATAACCATGTCATCACTAAGTAAGCTAATAAACTGAACAAACAGTTCTCAGAGGAAGAAATACAAAAGCTGGTAAATATTTGAGAAATTATTCAACACCCCTGGCCACCAAGGAAACTCAACACTACATTGAGATTCTATAACCCCCAGAATTGGTACCATAGAGAAAACACATGGCAACAGATGCTGGTGAGGATGTAGGAAAAGGAGACTACTGCTTACATAGCTGTCCCCAGATGAGTGGGAAAGAGCCTAAGGGATACATACACAAGGGAATTCTAACTTACCCCTACTGAAAAAAGAAGTTACAATTAGAGATGATTGTGTTATATAAGACAAACAGTGCATGTTTGTCTCACGATCCGACTCGAGATTTAATTGTATGTGCACACATGTGTGTAGGTCACCAAAGGAGAAAGGGGACCATAAGAGGGTCAGATCTGAAAGGGAGGAGACAGAGGAGCAGGAAAAACGGTGTCCTGGCTGGGGTTTCTAACTGTGATGAATCACCAAGACCTAAAGCAGGGAGGGAGGGATGGGTTTATTGGGCTCACACTTCCACAGCACTGTTCATCACTGAAAGAAGTCAGGACAGGAACTCAAATGGCGGGAACCTGGAGGCAGGAGCTGATGCAGAAGCCGTAGAGGAGTTCTGCTTATTGGCTTGCCCCTCATGGCTTGTTCAACCTGCTTTCTGATAGAACCCAGGGACCACCCGTCCAGGGATGGCAACATCCACTATAGTCTGCCCCCCCCATAACAATCACTGATCAAGAAAATACTCTAGGGACTGCTGATCACTTATTCCAATTGGTTCAGGCTGTGCTTGTGTCTGTAGGGGCTGCTGCTTTTTCCAGGGAGATAATTATATAGCTGGGTGACTGCTACGCCTATCCCTGGTGCATGAGCTAGCTTGTTGGGACCCATTCCCTTTGGTGGGATGCAATATTCAGCCTTGATATAGTGGGGAGGGGCTTGGTCCTGCCTCAACTTAATGAGCCAGGCTTTGTAGACCCCTCATGGAAGCCTTTACCCTGTGGGAGGAGTGAATGGGGTATGGGCTGGAGGGGAGGCAATGGAAAGGGGGCAGGAGAAAGGGTGGGGAGGAAGAACTGTGGTTAGAATGCAAAATAGACAGATGACTAATAGACATAGATAGATAATACATAGATGATAGAGAGATAATAGAGATAGAAAAACAGATTGATAGACAGATGATAGATGATAGATGATAGGTAGATGGAAGATAGATTATATATATATATACATATATATATATATAAAGAGAGAGAGAGAGAGAGAGAGAGAGAGAGAGAGAGAGAGAGAGAGAGAGGTGTAAAGAAAATACTTGCCTACAGCCTGATCTTTGGAGGCATTTTTTGAACAGAGGTCTCCTCCTCTCATATGTCTATAGTTTGTGTTAAGTTGACGTAAGTCTAGCCAGTAAGGGAAGAAAGGAAGGAAGGATAGAGTGAGCGAGGGAAGGAAGTGAGGGACAGAGGAAGGAAGAGAAAAAAGGAAAAAACAAAGACAAAGGAAGAGAGTATTGTGTGGTAAATGAGAATCTGGGAAACAATAGGCTGATGGATGTTTATTCGGGGAGCAATCACGCACACCAGAAACAGATGACCTCTGCTGGTTCCCATCCCAAGGATGCCCCCGGATGCTCTCTGTCTCCAACCAGGAAGCAAGAGAGCGAGCTGGGGTCCAGACCCCAGACCTAGTCCCCTAAGGTCACACTCGCATTTGTCTCCACACCCCAATGACTGTGGTCAGTGCAACAGGTGTGGGTGGGGTGGGAAAGAAAAAGTAATGGATTGCATAGTATATAAAAACAGAAGGGGAAACTGGGAGAAGGTAGGGGACTGATAAGAAGATGGGTGATATCCAGGGAGATGATGACAGAGGAGGAAGAATAGAGACAAAAGAAGATGACATGTAACTGCTAAAACATCATAATGAAACCCATCATTCTGATTACTTTGTATTCTAACTGAGAAACTGGAAATAACTTTAAAATGGGTGATGCTAGAGAAGCTGTATTTGCAAACTTTCAGCATGTGTAAAGGGTTAGGAAGTGAGTCTGTCATTGGCCTCCACTCTAATTCTATGAAAAATACAAAAATACACTGTGTTGATTTTAATTACCAACCAAGATATTTTTTTTAACAAATGTCTGCAGCTGGTTTTCACTGAAGCACAGATGTTAAAAGCTATCAAAAAATATCTACACTCATTTCCTATTGAAGATTTGAGGAATTTAAATCTTTTTTTTCAAAATTGCCTTTTTCATAGCACTAATTTTGATATCTAAGAATATATCCAAACAGCATTATCTGGTTCTACATCTAATTCAGCAGTTTATAATAGAAACATCTCATGATTATCACAAAAGATGCTTTCCTGCATCCTTGAGTAGTAGGAGATAAAATTGCTGGTAAACAGTCTAAGCCAGTGTCCAGGCCTTCTGATCTGTGCTTGCTAGTTGACTTGAGTGGAAGCTCGCACATGTGGAACAGAAAATCTCAGTTACTCGGAATCTATAGTTCACTAACAAAGTGCTGCTAGGAACATCAAGATTTTGATTTCAAGAATTGTAAAAATACACAGTAACAATCCAAACTAAAGAAAGTCATTAGCTAAACATCTCAAAGGTAAGGTATTCTTGGTGTTAGTTCATTAACTTTAAAGATAAAGTCAATAATTTACATAAATGAATATGTAAGATGCAAAGTGCTAAATGAATCAATAGAATAACATCACCAAGTAATCTCGGTGTTATCAAAAAGATCATTGTTTTATATATATATATTAAAGACAATGGGGGTCTCCAAGAAAAATGTCCTCATATCAAATTATGCAAAATACTTCATCAGAATAAATGCTTTTATCCTCTACCGTTATAAAGACAAGTCAAGATTATTTTCTCATATGCAAAGGAAATTAGCATTTTCACAATTACTAAAAGGCAAATATTCACTTTATGAATCCTTGAACTGAATGCCTGTTACGACATAGTGCAGCTCTACATATACAGAACGTGCATCTCCTAGAAAGCCCAAGGCTCTATTCTGTACCTGTTATTCTGAGGGAACATGAATAGCACAACAATTAAGTAATCATGCTATTGACACATCCTGTTAGTACTTTTAATGCTCCTTTAAACAGAGTACAATTCCTAATTCGGAGAAACCACAGATGCATAAATTGTCCTCTAATGCCCATCAGACCATTGAAGAACAGTGTAACTATTCTAAATCTGGGACCAGAGCTTGAAAGCACAGAAAATTCCCCAAAGGGTCAACCATGTTGCTAAATATTATCCTTGCAAGAATTATGAAGATGATGTCAGAAACCCTACTTGCAAGAATTTGGACTCTAGGAAAATTCCAGAACACACAAAGAACATGAATTCTTTTAGATTTGTGGATTTATGTATGCTTACATCTTATATACATATACATATACATATACATATACATATACATATACATATACATACATACATACATACATACATACATACATACATACATGTCATGGCTGGCGTGTCTTCTACCACTCCCTGCTCATTCCTTTGAGACAGGATCTCTTCCTGACCCAGGCATTAGGGTTTTCTAGAGTATGCTGGAAGCCAATAAACCCAATGACCTCATGCACCCACCCTCTACAATCCTGTGTCACAGGCATGAGCTCCTGTCCTCAAGATGACACAATGAGTACGCTCAACAACAGAGCCATCTCCCCACACCCAACCACTGGGATTGTGAAAGTGTTGGGCTCAACGATACATGCTAGGAGACCTGCTGTAACAGTCCTTGAACTTTAAGTCAGCCTGGAACCAAAGGCCCAGGCTTCCAAAATATGACACCAAATTATGATGAACTGAATAGATGTTAGACTTCCACTTATGCATGTGGGATACATCTCAAACCCCCACAAAAGGGTGCCTACCATAGGAAATAATAATGAACTCCATGCATGCTGTTTCTGACATCTCGTGTATGATAAATTTCAGAGTGTAGGTTAGCCTAGGAAAGAGAGTTTAAAGGTTAATAATAGGGGCTGGGGAGATGTCTCAGTGGCTGAACTGATTGCTGTGCAAACTTGAGGACCCAAGCTCAGATCCCAACATTCACAGAAAAGCCAGGAGCAACAGCACAGCGTGAGTCTGCAATCCTAGAGCTAAAGAGTTGAGGCAGGAGGATCCCTGGAGCTCACTGGCCAGCCAGTCTAGCCAAATCAGTGAGCTCTCCATTCTGGGACAGACCTTGTCTCCACAAAGCGAGATGGAGAGTAACAGAATAAGATACTTGATATTGACTTTGTTGCTCACAACCCATGCACACAGGCGTGTGCTCAGCACATACACACATACAACATATACATATGCACATGCCACACAAACTGTGTATAGATATATATGTGTGTATATATTACATCTGCCTATGACTGTTTCATCTCTAAGTGAAAAGCATTCATCTCCTCCACTAAGGAAGCACATTATGGGCACCTCAAAATTGCCAGTATCACCACTGAGCTCTGGAGTCATCATTAAGTAAGCGAGTTACTACATGAAAACAAACTCTGTCCCGGTATGATGGCAGAACTAACTAATCACAGGGCATTGTTTCTATCTGGAAATAATAGAAAACAGCTTCATTCACATTTGGGACAACGTGAAGTAGTACGTATAGAATTTCACCAAGCTACACTGACAGCATTCGAAGCTCAAGCTTTGTTTATCACTGGGAATCATCCATTCATATATTCTGGACATGGTTTACCACAACCAATTGGAGACAAGGAAAGCAAAGCTTGCATTGATAGAGGTGGGTTAGTGTTATATTGTCAAAGAACATGATCCCATTTGGTATAAATTTAGACAAATTTCTTTGTGGAGCAAAGATTTAGGGGTGGGAGGAGGGTGTCCATTCTCATATTTTAATGTATGATCACAATGCTGTGGTCCTAGAAAATCTCAGTTAAACTGATGAGAGCAACTTTTATCCAAAGACCTTTATTTAAAATGGGGTCCGCAGTATAGTTTTTAATCCTAGAATAATCCAATAGAGCAATTTCAGGAAACAAGTTTGGCATGAAGGAACCTACATTTCACTGTCATAGCGTTAGGAGAGATGACAGTTTGTAATCCCATGGACACAGTGAAGGATGTTCTCATATCAGGAAATTTGGAGAGAAAGGCGTCTCGAGCCCTTCACCGGATGAGTAGTCAGTCACAAATCCATAAACTGTAACAAGCATTGTGACCTTCAAGTCACAACATTTTCAAGATTCTATTTCCTCTCTTATAAAATGGAGGCAAGATACCAACGTACGAGGAAGGCCACTCAAATTCAGAGTGTTCTGAACGTGGCGGGGCTGCGGAAGTACAGTGAGCCACCACCCCCTCTCAGATAAAGATGCGCAATGGAAGAGGTTGAAGTTGAATACACAAATGTGGGGGTCATCCAGGAGGCTAAATCTGAGAGCTAGGACCACATTAGCCAGAAAGAGTTTGATGTTAGCCGAGCTGTAGAAAAAGATGGTTCTCCTTGAATTAATGCGCCGCGACGCGCGCGCACACACACACACACACACACACACACACACACACACACCCTTTAAAACGTTTTTGAAGGAAACAATTTCTTGAGAAGCAATACATACATTTTGCAGATGGCTGACTAAAACCTGCTGGAGTGAAGAAGCCCTCCACTCACACAGCACGCTGACCACCGCCAATGACTGCAGTGGACCACTCACACAGCACGCTGACCACCGCCAATGACTGCAGTGGACCACTCACACAGCACGCTGACCACCGCCAATGACTGCAGTGGACCACTCACACAGCACGCTGACCACCGCCAATGACTGCAGTGGATGAGGTGAGGCTTGGGCAGTCTCCCAATTCAACGATGGTAATTTCTCTGGAAATTGAGTCTCAGGCAGCACATCATCCCCAAAACCTCCTGGGCAGACATAATGGCTGATGTGATCTAAACCCTAGCTCCATGCCACCAAGAAGCACCCAATGGAATACAACCGTGAGAAATCTAAATTAACGATGACATTCTCAATGCTAGCAGTTCCAAAATGTTGATGCCCTAGTGTGTGAAGACTAGACCCCATGTGTACTGAGAGAAGAGAGAGTGGCACACAGTTTTTTTTTTTATTGTACCTCCTGCAGTTTATCTGGCATTTACTGATAAAGCCATAGCCTTGAGTGGCAGCAAGACCAGCTGGGTCTTGCAATTTGGGTCCAAAAGAGAAGCTTATGCAAGGAATCAGTCACCTTCTTGGGACAGGAGCCTGACTGTAAGCCACATATGCCAGTCTAATGGTTTCATTCACTTAAAGTTTGCTGGAAAACTGTGCAAGGGAAAAAAGGAGGCTGTTCAGACATAATCATGGTGTGGTCGTTGTCATTCAGAGAGGCTAACTAGAGTCAGGTCAAGCTGCAGCCATACATGGAAAAGGTGCTGATCTAGGATAAACCATAATTCTTATCAAATTTGTGCTGTAGACTAAAAATGACTAGAAGAAGAAAGAATCCCTTAGAGGGACACTGTGAACGAGGCAGGACTGATGCTGGGTAAAGGTCAAGACTCCACAAATAAAAGCAAAACTTCCAGGCAGCCCTCCTGAAGGTAATTAGCATCCGTCTTGCCAGTAGTGCCAATAAACACCCTGTGTTAACTCTGGACCATCTGTGTCTCCTTAAAGCCCCAACACTGCCAAACGATCTGGGCAATTCTATTTTAGGAGGCGTTTGTTGCAGAGATCAGATGTTTGACTGTTTCCCTGTGTTTGGGATGTGCAGAAGTGAGGCAAGCAATTTGCCTGTTTGTTCCCTCCTTGGCTGAAGAGTTACATCAATACAGACGTTCACAGAGGTTGTATGTATGGCATTTTGTTCTTATCATTTTCAGGAAAATATAGTCATGTTCATTTTATCTTATACTTACTGGGCTAATCATTTAATATTAGATGAGCAAGCTGCTTGGGGTTTGCATTTTATCTAAAAATTGACAATTCATCGTAGTTAGACCTTCACAATCACCCAGCAGCAATTTGAAGAACAGGGGGAGAGACTGGCATAGCTGAGGTTTCTAATCCACAACCCAGCATGTCTCTCACACTCACGAGTCCCAAGCTCAAGAAGTCCTTCCCTTTACACATTTGAAGTCCAACTCAAACGCTAATGTCTCCCTCTCTGACAGTCCGTCTATCTAAGGGTTGTAAAAGCTCAGCCGTGCTTACACAGAGGCATCACTACCTCATCTGGGTCTCAGAATTTGGAGCCTCTGGAACCTACACTGCTTTTAGAAACAGGAGAACATGGCCTGGAATGGTGCCAAAAGAAGACGGTACCATGGTCAAGTAACCATGTACGACCAAGGGAAAGTATCAAATGCGAAAGGTTAGAAGATTCTGCACTAATTGCCAAAGAGACCATGGGCTTTATTCCATTGAAATTAGGTCCAAGTTAAAAAAAAAAAAAGATGAAAAAAGAAACTCTGCAAAGAGTAACTGAATATAAAATAGTTGTGATTGCCACACAGTGCCCTGTCTGAGGTAAGAAATCAAGAAACCTGTGTCATTATTTAACACCCATAGTGTGTTACTATAAACCTCTAATTACTCAAAATATTTTATGGATATGTTGATTATTATCCACAATAACCACTGGAGGGAACTCTAATTCAATAGCTTTTGTTAACGCAAGAAAATTGGGGTACATTTTTTGAAGGCTGCATCACTTAATGTGGCATTTGCAGCCTCACTGGATGCTGGCCTAATCCTGTGAGTGGCTTCCCTCTCTTTTATAGGCTACACCCAGGAGAGTGCAATGTACAGGAAGAAAGTTAACTCAGTATTCATAACTTCAGTAGCTAACGTTCTCTGTGCAACTTGGCTTCCTCCGTAATTTAGCTCCCAAGGAAATGAGTGCTGTCCACAGCAACAAGATGCAATATCCTTTAAGCAAGAAAACCAAAATCCAGTCTGAGAACATCAGCCTCGATGGTCCCAAGTCCCAGGGACCTCAGGGTGGTCAGAACATAGAACCAAAAGAGAAAAATAGAAAAAAGTTGTGGGCTCCATCCCTTCCATGGGTCACATTTGCATTAAGAAATCTACATCTTTCATTTTATCTAAATAAAAGTGACAAAAGAAATTCAAATTGTGGTGGCTGTCTGGCACAGGACTGACATCTGTAAGCTGGTCCTCTTGGCCCTCATGATACTACCCCAAATGACTCACTCTTGTTAGAGTTAAACTAGGTGGTCATTCAGTCCCCTAACAATTCTAATGTGCTTTGACAAAGGGATGTCTTTCTGATGGTCCACAAAAAGGTGCAATTTGGAGGCTCATGGAAATTAACTCAATCACTATTTTTTCTCTCCATAGCCATCGCTGAGAACTGAAGAGTTAAAAACTCATGGACAGAATAGGAGTTACAGTTTTTAAAATTCACCTGGGAAGGCAGACAAAGTAGCATCTAATAATAAATTCCCATCCTTGTCATAAGGCTATATAATTATTCTATTGCCAGAAGTACAGAAGAGATCTAGAATGTAGGCTTTAGTTCATCACACTCACCCCAGAAGTGAGGGTGACAACACTCAGAGTGAGTGTTTCACAGGCATCTTGATTGTCCAAAATGATAGAAAGACTGTTCTGCAGGAAGTATCATAATTTCTACTCTAAATCTCATGGAAACAGAGTAATTTCAGCTTAAGAGAAACAGTGCATCAATATGCAAAACATGCCAGAACGTATTAGACACTGAAGACCTTCTTTAAAAGAAATTTGTCAAAATGTATCCTTATTGGTAGACTATAAGACCTGAAATCATGTCTTCATTTGAGGGGGTGGGATTCGAGACAGGCTTTCTTTGTGTAGCTTTGGAACTTACTCTGCAAATCAGGCTAGCCTCGAACTCACAGAGATCTGCCTGACTGTGCTTCCTGAATGCTGAGGTTAAAGGTAGGCAACACTGCTGCCCAGCTATAATAGGTACTTTCAATCACAAGAAGGCAATATTCCCTCCACTATCATTATTTTAATCCTCCCCCAAGTCTTTGGTCCTTCTTGGTAGGAAATTGCATGAAACTGCCAACTAAGACATTTAGCAGCTAAGTTTTCTCTGAGTCTACATTTCCCCAACTACACTTCCACATAAGAGGAAACACAGTTGTTGACAAAGATCAAATGTTGATGGTAAAGGATTAAACATAGCATAGTCTGCATCAGACCTACTATAACAACCACAATCTTCAATGCATGGCATAGATTTGACATACGGTCACAACTGCATCTTTGAAGCTGTTAAATTTACTTGAGATTTTCTATTGTTTTTCATTTTTAACTTTGGTTACAATTTTGACTTTGCTTTTTTTGTCTCTGATTTCATAGTATGTAATAGCTTACCTATAAATGGAATTTTCTTTCATTCTGATTTTATATGGAAAATATACATTGATACTACCTGAGCTATGCAAATTATTAAATCTGGAGTGCATGTTCTAGAAAGCTATCTTCTGCCCAGTTGACAAAATCAGTGAAAACTCCAAATTAATCTAACATGCTCTCTACCTTTTCCTGAGAAATAATTAAGGAAAGATATATTTCAGGTTTTATGCTTCCTTATCCAAATTATATACAGATGCTGCATGGAAATGTGCTCTTAATAGCTACATTAACTATGATAAGTTCACTCACATCATTGTCATTCATGTCTAATTAACCTGAATGCCCAACTGGGAACAGTAAGAAGAACCTGCACATTGCAAGAACAGTGAGTAATGCAGGTCTCCCAGGCCCAGTCCTGACATGGGAATATACAAGGGTAAGAGAAGGATGCAAAGACGAGTGGGCCTGGTCAAGGGGCCACTGTCAGGAAAGTCTACCTTAACGGCAAAATCTAAAGTCACTGGACATAGGAACTTTATGTGCAAAATAAAGGAACTTATGAAATAATAAAACAGGAACCAAAAAAACTACATAAATCATATAACACCCCCATATTCCTATCTAGACAGGATTTTGTTTGCGTGAACAAAATTATTTGTTCATGTCAGAAGTTTGAATTCAATCTCTCTCTTTACTAAAAGAAATTAAAATGGGTTATATTCAGTTCTTTGTTAAACATTCAGGACAACTGTGAATTCAGGTTCAGCATGCTTGCATGCTCTAATAAGGACTGTATTGCTTACGGTTTTATCTCTTTGGGCATGTTATGCTTTCATTTGATTGAAATTTATGCCCTCCAGACTACAGTATAATTGGCAAGTGCTGTCTACAGTGACTTATTAGGAGGCTCACAGTAAAATATTGAAGGATGGAGGTGGTGGGAATTTTGAGGGAATGCATTTTTCCTTGTTGCTTGTGGTAGTTTGACTGATAATACTCTCATGGGCTTATATATTTGAACACTAGGCCCCAGTGCGTGGAACTACTTGGGAAGGATTAGCAGTTGTGGTACTGGATGAAATGTGTCACTGGAAATGGGCTCTATAACACAACTTGTGATCTTGGATACCGGTATCTTCAGGAGTTATTACATTAGTTATCCTGGGTGTTTGTTTGTCCATATTAAAGACATTTTTGTCAATTCACAAAGAGTTGTATTGGACTTTGATATAGAGTGCACTGAATCTGTAGCTTGATTTGGGTAGGATAGTGGTTTTTTTTTTAATATTAATCCTACCAAACCATGAGCAGAGGAGTTCTTTCTATCTTCTGGTCATTTTTTTCAATTTCTTTCTTCACCATCTTAAATTTTTTTTAGACTTAGAGTTACCTAGTGGGTTTTGTGTGCTGTTGTTTGGTTTGGTTCTTGTTTTGAATGAGAGAGGGAACATAAAGCTGAGTAGATCTTGGAGCAGAAAGGGAGAAAACACGATAAAAACAAAATCAAAAATTAAAAATAAATATTAAATAAGTAACATAAAATTTGTAGAAAAATTTATGGATCTGGATAACATTATATTAAGTGAGGTAGCACAGGCACAGAAGACAAAACTTAACCTGTTCTTTCTCATAGGTAGATCCTAATTTTAAGTGTGTTTGTGTGTGTGTGTGAGAGAGAGAGAGAGACAGAGACAGAGAGATAGAGACAGAGACAGAGAGACAGAGAGAGACAGAGACAGAGAGAGTAAGGGGTATGAGAGTGGGTGGAGGCTATAAAGTTGAATAGTAGGAGGGGAAGAAAATGTGTTGAAAGAGGTGGAGAGGGCATGGGGTTAAGAACGCATAGAACATGGAATCATAAGGAGACTACTAGGCACAAGTATGGAAAGGTAATGGGGGAGACAAAGAGAAGCAACAAAAGCAATTTTTGTTTATGAAAATAAACATGATTCCTTGTTATGTTTATGGAAAATGAACAACAGAAAAGCCAGCTAGACACGCTGCTGAATTTGGCATTCACTCTGTATTTCACATCCAACCATAGTGTTTCCCCTTCCTGCCATTGGCCACGCATATACTGCATCCGCCCTGCCTTTATTAAACGCTCTCTCGTATTGGTCTTTTCTCCCTAGAAATTCCTCACACAAGTCATTCTGAATGGATGGATATTTCCCATGTGTGAAACAGTGAAATCAACCACCAAGATGCTTGCTGTGTTCCAGTCATTATTTGTGTGGTGTATTTCGTTACATATTGCATACTTTGCTTTGTATTAATATTTCATTGTCATTTTGTTTTATTATGTAATTTTAAATAAGTGTATAAAGCTCAATTCATTTTACTTGTTTGATCACTAACGCTAAATTTAGTAAGATTTAGCAAGTTGTAGGAAAAGGAAAACGAGGCAATGAACAGTTTCTCATTACCTAACCCCAAACAGTAAGGTCTGTATCAATTGTTTAATTAAGGCTAACAGATCGGGTTTTTGTTTGTTTGTTTGTTTTGTTTTTTTATTGCCTCACTTATAATATCCTCAATTTCCCACTTCACTTTCTTGGTGTTGATCTAAGCTAAAATTCTAAGTCTCATCAGTCTATTTGCAATACGCAATTGCTACCAGAAAAAAATTTAAAATAACATAATGATTGCAATGGCAAATGTAGTACTACTTGCAATGTCACCGAGCACATGAATTATAGTATCTATAGCATCAGAGTAATAATATATGAGCGACATAACCAATCAGCACTAATTTCAATGCTAAATGGGACATTGACTATGAAAGAATATTCATTGGTTCAATTGGCAATCTAATATATCATTATAGTGCTCTCTTGTAGGATCAGAATGTGCCACCCCCAAATACAGCATTATTTTGAGCTAAGGCCAAGTGAGAATCATCAAATGCAGAAAGAAGGCCCCTCACAGCTTTCTTT
This sequence comes from Cricetiscus sungorus, assembly GCA_030556225.1. Taxonomy (NCBI): domain Eukaryota; kingdom Metazoa; phylum Chordata; class Mammalia; order Rodentia; family Cricetidae; genus Cricetiscus; species Cricetiscus sungorus. The sequence continues at coordinate 4,890,561 of JANBXA010000616.1, forward strand.
CTCTAACTAAAAGCAGAACGTCTGAGAAATTAGGACTTACGTAAATCCCTTTTCCTACAGAAATTCCAAGGCCATGAAAAAGATGAAAAGTTGGTATTGAGATAGGTCAATAAGCAAACCTTACTAAAGCTGCCTTTATCTTCTATTAGTTCCCCACATATGTTTACTTTCCCATGCTCTGCCGCTCCTGGAAGCTGAAGCCCGGTCCCTCCTTCTGCCACTGTTGGCGGATTTATCATTCTTAGTTATGTGAACACGTCCTAACCACCCCTCTGAGTTACTCAGCGTTGAGGTTGAGTCCCTTGGGTAGGTCCCTGCTGTGCTACCCATATTAATAAGGTTCACTTTTTAAAATTTTGTTAATTTATCATTTGGTAATTTATTTCCAGGACCCAACTCAAAGAAGCTATAAAGATATATTTTTTTAATTCTTCCAATATACTTAGTATAATAGAAGACAAGTGGATCATGGCATTAACACACTAAGGAAAAGGAGCAAATAGAAAGTTACTTGGATATCTGTTAGTGAGAAGACACATAATTTAGAGGAGACAGGGAGAAATCAAATGAATATTTAAGTTAAAAAATTCCCTTTGGCAATATCAGTGAAAGGATAAAGGCGTCGGGATGTGGTGCCAATGTCACGGGAGTAAAAGAGAAAAAGAAATCAATAGGCGGCACCACCAGGAAGAAAATATGAGGACAGTCATAATGGGCCACTTACTGTCCTGAAGCTTGTACTCTGAGTAAGCATGGAAGTCACAGGAGGGGTAGAGCAGAAGGCAGACAGCTTGCCCCCGCATTTATGCTAACCCCTCTGGACACTTCCTAGTGGTATGCAGTGTGGGATTGGCAAGGAAGGAGGGAAGTGTTGGGACCTGTGGATTAACTCAGGACAGCAATGACACTGGTTTATGTGAGAACTGTGGGACCCTGTGGATTAACTCAGGACAGCAATGACACTGGTTTATGTGAGAACTGTGGGACCCTGTGGATTAACTCAGGACAGCAATGACACTGGTTTATAAGAAGTACCGGTGGTGAGAACCTATCGAGATACAAGAAATAACCTGAAGATACAGCAAGCAGACACATCGATACATTTAATGTGGCTCCAAGAAGCCCAGGACTCAAAGATGACTCCAGAGTTTGGGATCCTAATGATGGGCAACAGAATTGTTCTCCAATAACAGAGTTACAAGAGGTCATGGATAAAAGGGAAGGCTGTTGGCTGGTTTGCTTTGGTCTCTGCTTTTCTCTGGTGTGTAATTTAAGAACTCCATATGTTTGAGTTGTCGATGAGTTCCCCAAGTTGGATTGTCCAATCAAGTAACTGGATATGTAAATAAATTAAGAAGCAGATCACAAATGTTAGTTAGGATATTGACAGGATTTAAAGGTACAGGCTACATGGCAAGACTGTGAATGGATATAGAAAGAAAAGGTGTCATGAATAAATTCTGAGTCCAGGCTTTGCCACCATTAGGAGTCAGGAGAAAAAGAAACAACTAGAAACTGACAAAAAATAACTGCTGGTTATTTTGTGATCTAACAAATAAAGCTCGCCTGAAGATCAGAGGGCAGAGCCAACAGCTAGTTAAGCAGAGAGGCCAGGCAGTGGCGGCCACACATCTTTATTCCCAGCCCTTGGGAGGAGGAAGTAGAAAGATCAGGCATTCAAGGCCACTCTGGGCTATACAAGATCGGACCGCTGTGAAAGAGAAGCGAGCCAGGCGGTGGTGGCTCACACCTTTGATCCCAGCACTTGGGATCTCATGCCTTTGATGGCGGTACTTGGGAGGCACACACCTTTAATCCGAGCTTTAGGGAGGTGGAAACAAGAGTATAAGGTGGGAGGAGACAAGAGCTCACTCTTTTCAGTCTGAGAGTCGCAGAGGTAAGAAGAGTGGCTGGCTGCTTTGCTTCCGTGGTCTTTCAGCTTTCACCCCCTAATATCTGACTCCGGGTTTTTATTGATAAGACCAATTGGGACCATGCTACAACGGCAGGATAAAAATTGATAACATAGTATATGCTAAGCAAATATGTACAGGCAACAAGGTGTGTTGTCTGCTATGGCAAATACTGTTAACAGACAAGGTAAGGTGAGAGGTGAATGTTATAGATAAAGGCACCACAGGAATCTCCGTGCACTTTCTGGGATGTTTTTAGACTCCAAAGGGCTTGGCACAGCACGCGAAGCATGTCTCACAGAAGAGGCCTCTGCATCAGTTCCTGCCTCCAGGTTCCTGCCTTGAATTGCCACTGCCCTGAAACTTCCCATGATGGACTCTGATGTGGAAACGTAAGAAAGATAAACCCCGTCCGTCCTTCCCATGTTGCTTCTGGTTATGGCGCTTTACCTCGGCCAGAGAAACCTAACTAAAGCATAAACTGGTACCAGGTTTGCGGGATGTTGCGGTGATAGAATTGCCTGAGTTTGGGAGGATTGGTGAGATGTTGTGGAAACTCAGAAGATACGGCTGAGAGCAGTGCAGAAAGTGGAGGTCTGGCTTGTGACATTTCAGAGGGAAAGTTTAAAACCCCTCAAATATCAGGGCCACTCGTGTTATATTTTAAGTTAATCACCACCAAACTGAAACCTTTGCGTCACCTGGGGCTGAAGAGTAACCTGTGATTTAGAACAGACCAACGCCGCTAAATATGTTCAGAGGTCTTTTCTCAGGGCACATCACCAAGAAGCTGTGCTCAAGATGGGGCCGCCTTATGCTGACAGCCCAGCATGGCACTGTTTCCCCGGTGGTACCGGTTTTGAAGACATGAAAGAGAGTCATGAGGGGTGTTGAGGCTTGGCACTGTGTGACAGGCTGGAGTCCCTGAAGAGAGCCCAAGGGATAGCACTGTTAAGGTGCAGCCCAGTTTTACAGAAAACTGAGCATTTTTTTGGAGACGCCGGTACCATGGGCTGATCACCAAGGACAGTTGTGGGGCAGAGCCAGCCTGAGGCTACGAGATGTGCTTTGCCAAGCCCTTGGGAGCCTAGAAGATGGTGCATGAGCCCCAGAACCCTGATCCTGAGCTTTACAATGTTAGATGTTGGTTTGCTTTGGTCTGCTTGTGGCCGTGCCTGGCTTCTTCCCTCTTGTAATCAGAAAGTATTTAACTTACTGTTTTTTGTTTTATTTTACAGAAGCCCACATCTATGAGACCTTGTATACTTTAGAGAAATTTCAGACTTGTAGAGAGATTTTTTTTTTAATGGACATTTTAGAAAAGCTTAGAACTTTGAAAAAGACTGCATTTCTAAGGTGTTTAAATTTGTAAAGAATGTAGAAATTTAAAAATTTGGAATGTTTTATATCATGTTGCTTATCATATGAGCCCCTAAAGAGGAAAAATAAAAGAAAGGTTATGGTTTGACTGTGATATACTTGTGTGTCAGGTTGACAAGGAGTCAATTGTGCTGACTAGTTTTATGTCAACTTGACATGAGCTAGAGTCATTCGGAAGAGGAAATCTCAATTGAGAAAATACCTCCACCCAATTGCACTACGGGCAAGCCAGTGGTATATTTTATTGATGGATGACTGATGTGGAAGGGCACGGTTCACTGTGCTTGTGGTCCCTGGGCCAGTGGCCCTGGGTTCTATAAGTCAGGCTGAACAAGCCAAGAGGACCAAGCCAGTAAGCCGCATCCCACTATGGCATCTGCATGAGTTCCCGCCCCCAGGTTCCTGCCTTGAGTTCATGCCCTGACTTCTCCGGAGGATGATACACTACAACTATAGGATGAAACAAATCCTTTCCCCCAAGCTGATTTTGGTTGGGTTGTGATATTTTAGCACAGCAATAAAAATCCTAACTAAGACAATGATAAAAACTCCACTAGCAGAGTAAATAACTGCTGATGGAAACAAAGGGGAGACCACTAGAAACAGGCATTGAAAAGTTAGAGGCAAACGAAGTGTATCACGCATCTATAACCTCAGTACTGGAGTCAGGGGAAACAGAGACAGATGGATCCCTGGGGCTCAGTGGAAGGTCAGTTGAGATGAGCCAATGAGCCAATGAGTTCCCGTGGGAGACCCTGTCTCAAATGAAAGAGGGGAGCATAATAAAGAGTAAGGATGTCTAGCCTCCACAAGTGCATGCACAGACAACAGACAAAGCCCCATGCACATGCATACACATGCATATGACACACACATTAAAAAAAAAAAATAACGATAAGAAAGGAAAAGTGGAATCCAGGGCAGCACGGGAGAGACTGGGGGTCAGAGAGGATTAGAGACTGAGTGGAGACGTTTCCAGGGTAACCATTTTCAGTGCTGGCTGACAGAAGCTTCACCGAGGGATACTTTCCAGGACACAGAAGCTAGCCACCAAACGGGAGGTTCTCAATTAATTGTTCTGGTGTAGCAGCAGTGTTAAAGGTTCCCACAGTGATAAGAACCATTGCTCCATTTGGTACAAAGACAATATAAGACATATGCTGGTGGACGCTACGTGTGTAATGGGAATATTTAGAAGTTCTCTATGGATCCCTCTGGTTTTTCTGTAGAGCAGGAAGTAGGGTAATGGAGGGGAAATGTGGGTGAGAAAGAGATCCTGGGCTGTGAGGAAAGAGAAGGGGAAGGCACAGTGTTACTGCAAAGAGGCCCCGGGGTCTGCTTAAGGAGTTAGTCACAAACTAAATGAGAACAGTCAGCCTGTTTTCCTGCAGCCCCTGCAGCAGCCGTTCTCATCGTGTGGGTCACAACCCCTTCAGGGGGCCACATACCAGATACCCCGCATGGCATGTATTTATAGTATGATTCCTAACAGTAGCAAAATGACAGTTATGAAATGGCAATAAAATAATTTTATGCTTTGGGGTCACCAGGACGTGAGGAACTGTATTAAAGGGTCACAGCATTAGGAAGGTTGAGAAAGCTGCTCTACACGGAATAGTTGGGTTTAAAAAGTGGTTGAGCTTTTGTAAGTGAATAGGAAAAGCCAAAGGAAGAGTGACTCGCGAAGGAAGTATGATGCTTGACCGTGTGGTTGGTGTTGGGTAAGAAAGCTTCAGAGGGCACCACCGACTTTTCTACGACATTTATCATGGAAGGAGTGAAAAAGCAACCCTCACAATCCTGTAGAAGCGCAAAAGCCTGGCTAGCCAAAGCACCATGAATAAATGAATAATGTTGGAGGTATCACAATATCTGGTTCCTAATTAAACTGTGTGTGGTAGTTAAAAAAAATCCTAGTACTGACATAGAAAAAGATTCATAGTCTATCAGAATAGGACAGACAACTGTAACCCAGGCAGCTACAGCCATCTGATTCTCAACAAAACTGCTGAAAGCCCCCATTGGAGAAAGACAGAAATTTCAACAAACGGTGCTACAAAATGGGCCATGAACACACAGGAGACTAAAACTAGATCACCATCTCTCACCCTACACAGAAGTCAAGCCAAGTTTCATCAAAGATCTTAAGACTTGAAACCACTAGAGAAAGAATACTTAAAGATACAGTCGTCTACAGACAAAATCTGACCCAGCAATTCAAGCAGGCCAGTAACATGCAGAAATAGCAAGAAAACCAGGGAGCAAAGATCAAATAATTCAGTAAACAAATGACAAAATGAACTGAACAGACAATTCTTTTCCATGAATTGTTTTTATTCCTCTGGTTACCTTTCCTGCGCTAAGACACCAACCTAAAACAACTTGGAAGACAAAAGAGTTTCTTTAGCTCATAAACTCCCTTCCACTATTGAGGCAAAATCTCAAGGCAGAGGCTTGAGGGAGAAATCACAGGGAGATGCTGCTTACTGGCTTGCTCACTTAGCCTTCTTATATAACCCAGGATCTCCAAGATGGGAGCAGGCACGGTGAGCCTGAACCTCCCACATCAAGGAAATGCCCCCCACAAACGCGTCCACAGCCCAAGCTGATAGAAGTGCTTCCTCAATTGAGGGTCCCTCTTCCTGGGTTGACAACCAAGACGAGCCATCATACGCTCCTCCCTTAGTATCTGACACACAAACATCACTATTAATTTTACTGAACCCAAATGTTCATGTTAATATCAGTGTATGACGCAGTACAAAACTCCAACAATTTGAAAGTTCTCTTTAAAACTGTAAAGTCACTTGATGATGCACTCCTATAAAATAAGATAACAACTTGAATACTCTGTTACTCCAAGAAGGAAGAGACAAGGCATAGATAGGTACAATCCGAGAGAACAAAACCAAATTCCATACAGTATAAGCAGCTCAATGTCCAATATCTTGGGCTCATTTGTGACATGACCTCCGGGACTCCAAAGGCTTGAGGAGTCCTTCCTCTATGCCTGTGCGGTTCATAGCACATGTACCTTATCTCATAGACTTAGGCGGGCTGCACTCCACACCAGCCACCGTCCTTTGCGCTTATCCTGGCATCTCCAATGTGGTGGGATGTCGGCTGTAACTGGGCTGAGCATTGGCCAGTGGCCTCTCCCGGTCTCTCATATTGCTAAGCTTTAGCAGCTCACCACGATACCTTCAATGCCGCAGCTTTCAAGCCACCAAAACCGGTGCTACATGTGTACGCATTACCAAGTTCAGCTGACAGCCTGAGATACAGCCTCGGCTGCCTTGAACCACAGTTAGCGCATGCTGACCTGAGAAAATCCTCCCCAGAAAATTTCACTTCAGTGATGCTGGTCTTGTTTACCACAGTTTATTCTTAGCTCCACAGGCAATTCAGTATCATGAGATACTGGGGCCAAGTATGCAAAGGAAGACAGCAAGCACCCCTACATCAATCCCCATGCTGTTCCAAGGGAGGCAGCAGACAAAACATTAATACAACAGGAACATGCAAAAGTGTAATATAAGCCATTTGACAATTTCTTGATGCCAAAACTATCCAAAGGACAGATAGACTAGAGAATAAGTCTTGATAAGAACAGAGGAAGGGGGGGGCACAAACAGACAAAAAACCTTGAGTCTATTTACACAAAATGGACTTAAATTTTAAACCAGAGTTACTGTATAACTGTAAATTGGAAAGATGATGCTATCTCCCAGAGCAAAACTGAATGCTGAGAGATAAGCTGCAGTCAGATAAGGAAGCCTACATCTTTGTACTCCTGATTACAAAGGAGCCACCGTAATAACGGCAGGTAACACACACTACTTACCAGAGTACCAGGTAAGCTCTCTGCTTAAAGCTCCTTCCATATATTACCGCAGTCTTGCTCTCAGAGACCCTATGAGTGCAGAGCTATTTGTTCTGTTTATCAAACAACAATAAAAACAATCTCATGTCTACCCAAAGCAAAAAGATTAGAAAGAACTGCTGAACACAAAGTCCCCAGTGCGATTACCACACTCTACACTTTCCCATGCAGTGGTACACGCCGTTCCTACATTCCGCCATCTGGGATAATAATTCAGAACACGGAACTTTCAGACTCATTTCTTCGCCAGAGTTAAGTTCCCTGGGATCTTAGATCGTAACTTCGGGCGTTTTGGTTTCCTCTTGCAACATTCTGCCTGGGGAAGGAGGTAGCGAATCCTATGAATAGCCATGCCTACCTGTGATCCAATTTGTCAGGTGACACGAGACACAATTGCACCCAAGGGGGCAGCAGTTCCCTTGATAGCTTTGCTGCTAAGTCCTAAGTGGACCCATGACAGAAGTAATTTTGTGTCCTCGTCTTTATAAACTCACAGAGGAACCGTCTCCCACGGAAGCACGATAATAGTTGGTTTCATAAAACAAATGACTATCTAAACAGATGAGAGATCATTTACTTCCTTGTATTACATGTCAAAATAGCCGAAGAATCCACAACTTTCTGCTCCTCATGCCACTGTCGGCTTAAACATTACCATAAATAATTATAGCTTCTCATGAGGCGTTCTATAATTAAAGTATATTATCTTGTTTTTTTTTTTTTCAATTTTAGGATTACTGGACTCTGATCCATCCTGTACATGTTGTCTTCCTGCACCGATAATTAATCCCTGCTATAAGCACACCAAAATTAATCCTTGGCCTATATCCTTCTATTTAGATAGGAAATCTCAAACACCTTCATTCATTTTTAACACATGAAGATAATTTTAGCTGCAAACATTGTGAGAATCCAATCCAAAGCAAGGTAATAAAAGAGGGCACTGTGTCTAATTGTCTGCTGTGTGAGCACTTAACTCTGTCCAGCTGCTGTGAAATTGGATCCCTCTTAATGCCTTTCTGTAACAGTTATACTCTATGAAAAGCCGTGAATGAGGAAGCCAGATGCCAGCCTCGTAAATTTGTGTTGTAGCTTACCTGTGCTCCTTTGTGAAACTCTACACAAGGCAGAAAACCTTGGATCTGCTCTGCTTCCCCCAGTAGTTTTGAAAACTCCGCGGAAATGAGCTATTTTCATCTCCAGCTTGGAAGGTACAGTTTAACTCTAGCTGCCTGTGTCCCTGGTGGTCACTGCCATTTTGTCATCTTATGAGAGTTTTTGCTATAGCAGACACAGCTAGCTCATATAGCAACTTTAGCAAATGAATTGCCTTCTTTGGGGAATCTGCTGGAATACAAAAGGTAATATAATATACATCAGACCAATTTTTTTTTGTATCAGGAATGTGCCAAGAAATTTCTATACCTAGTCAAAATTCTATATAGAGAGCTCTTGCTTGCCTGTAAAAACATGTTTAGAAGGTCATTCTGGTTTGTTGATTTTTACGTTCTTGATAAATTTCATACCTGAACATAAATTTTCTCCTTTACTTCATTCTTTTTTCATACCAGAGCTACATCAAATATCAATATACATCACTTACTGGTTTCATAGTTAATTCCCTTATCCAATTAATTTTCCATACTAAAAAAAAGTAAGCACTAGATAAACATATGCAACATTATGCTTGGGAAGAAAAATAATCTGTATATTTTTGCTGCTGGAAGCAAGGTCTCTGACCACAAATGTGTCCCCCTGATTCCAAATTAACACGTTATAACAAAGGATAGGTCACACATTTCATTTCTACTATGTTCCACTGTCCTTTTACGTGAGCATGATAAGAAAGGATGCTTCTGAAGACTTAGAAAGGAAGAAGCTGGAGGTAAAAAGTAAAGAATGGATGATGAGAGTCACCACCCAACCACCTCTGTCAATGTTCAAAAGCAGACCTCGAAGCAAGCTCTTCCCACCCAGGAAGGCTCTGGCTTTCCTAACCCAAGCGGCTCCACAAACCTTCCCAGCGCTGCAGACTTGGTTCCCTAATATATAAGGAAGGCCCATCGAAAGTGACTCTATGTGGTGAAGTCTTGCCTGTTGTCTACAGCCACCAAGTCCAATATTAGAGACTTGTAATCCTCCTTGGGCCACAAGCCCATGTCTCCCAGGACTAGGAAACTATGAAGACCACAGGCGTTTAAGTTAATCATGCAAGGCTGCTGAAAGTTGAGCCTATCCCGTTGATACTATGTCAAGCCTCCCCCACTCCATCTCCTGCCACTGCTAGTTAATAGGAGCTATGGCGGTCAAGCAAAGAGCACCTAGACTCACATGAGATAATCTCAATGGGTTTCACTGAGTTTATCCAGAGCTTTATTGCATCGAGGGGTTTGAGGGGCAAATAATTTTCAGTCAACTACAACGAGCTCAAACCCAAATTAATCATCTAAAATTGTTAAACAAAATGTTCTTAGCAGTTCTGAGCTGTGGTTTCTGTCTTTAGGTAACAAGTGTCTTACTATGTCCTCCTGAGGGTTAAATATGATAATGTATAGACATATTGATGCAGAACTTAACCAGGTGTCTTAAAAATTATTTCCTATTTAGGACAATACTGCCCAAATAATGATCAGCAGCATCTGCTCTAACAGTAGTAAATACAGTAAGAACTATAATAAATTTTTATTGAATGCTTTATATGCTAAACAATGTGTTATACACACACACACACACACACACACACACACACACAGTATTTATAAATATCGTGAAAACTCCACAGCATAAATGTGATTAACAGTGTTATCGCTACCTGTGTAAATGCTATCACAGGAAACGTAAAAGTGAACGGATAGATTAGAATCTATTTCTTTGGGTAAGCGTTCCATCAAATTAGCATACCACTTGACTTTTCTCATTTTCACAGCGCTCCATTGTGTTGTACCCCTAATATGCAATATATCCTGCGTACGCAGCAATATGAAACCTAACAGCAAGAGATCTTTGTGGGCCAAGTTAAACCATATGGATATATTCCCTTAAGTCACGCTGCTCATAGCATGATGTGCTCAGATAAACACCATCTGCACAACACCTTATCCTGCCTTCACTTCTGTTCCTGTGACACATGGCCTGACGAAAAAGAGCATGCTAGGAGAAAGGGTTGACTTGCAATTCCAAGTTACAGTCCACCGTTTCAATGAAGCCAAGATAGGAACTCAACCACCCAGTTAAATCTCACCCACAGTGAAGAGCAAAGAGACCAAAAACACAGGCGTGCTCTGTTGATGGTTTGCTCTCAGCTAGCTTTCTCTTCTTCTGTTTAAAACACCCTGCCTGGAGAACACTGACACTTCTTACAGCAATTAAAACTAAGACAGTCCCCAACAGGAATGTTCACGGGCAAGCTTGACCCAGACAATTCTTCACTACGACCCCCTTCCTGGGGACCTCTCTCTTGTGCTGAGTTGATAGCTAAAATTAACCAGCACACTTCCCTAACCACAAACCAAATTTTAAGCAATATGAAATCTATCAGATAGTGATGATAGCCAGAACATCTGGTCTACCCAGAAAGTCCCCCAGAGAAGAGATGAGAGTGACCCCCAAGCCACGTGTCCCATAAAGAAGAACTCAGAATCACAATGGAAGCATAAAGCCTAGCTCTCCTTAGCAGTGATGATGGCAAAGGACATTCTCAAGAAAGTCAGTAAGAATCTGTTCCGGAATCAATGTTAGGTACCAACTAAAATTACATACCATGCCTCAGAAAGCAACCACACTCTTGCAGTACCAGGCCCTTCCTCTAGCTCTATATCTGAAAACCTGGGCCTTGGAGTTTAAGGTAAGATTAATCCTAAGGCCATCCAATATACACAAATTAGATGCTTGCCTGGAAGATGTCATTCGATCCCAACCTCCCAGATCCTTCTTCATATGGTTTGTGACAGTTTATTCGGGTCCTTTGCTTAAGCTACCAGGGCAGAGGCCAGATAGTCAGTAAGGAGCTCACTACCCAAGGATGAGGACATGAGTTGGGATCCTGAGACCCCACAAAGAAACCAGGCATAGTGAGGGGCACTCACCTGTAATGCCAGTGCTGAGGAGGCAGAAACAGATGGACCTCTGGATTTTATTAGCCAGCCAGCAGATGCAAGATGCTGAACTCAGATTCAGTGAGAGACCCAGTCTCAACTCATAAAATGGAGAGCAATAGTGGCAGACACCTGACAGAAATGTTTGGCCTCTGTGTTCACACACACACACACACACACACACACGCACACAGACAGAGAGAGAGAGAGAGAGAGAGAGAGAGAGAGAGAGAGAGAGAGAGAGAGAGAGAGAATCTCTAACAAAGAGAGTAGAGTAAGTTTCAATTCAGAGAACTCCCTCAGCCTCGCTGCCTTCCCTGATCATGGAAAAGCAATGGCTAACTCTGGGAAGGGTAGAAAGAAGTATCCATGCTAAAATGTGAGCAAACACAGCAAGTGGTTTCTCGAGCTTGCCATCCTTTTAAACGATCTGGTTTTACCAACACTTCCCCATGGTTTTATTTTCATGCTTACCACTTTTTGGTAAGCAAATTTAATGTATAAAGTAAGGCACACATTCATGTCTCAAAACACATGCGATTCATGAAAGCTTGGATCCATCTGCCTGGATTGATCATTAACCAAGCTTAGTGTATGGGAAATAATGACCGACCATGTGGCATTACCAGTGACTCAGGAAGAGAAGGAGAGATGCAAAACACAACAAGCAAAGATAAGGTTATACCGACACACCCTTACCCCAGGAAAATGCTAATTTGATGAATGTTTGTTTTATTTTTAGAAGGCCTGGTTCTGACAACACTATCCAGAAATAATTATTCAATAGTGAATGCTAAGAAGCTCACATCCAACGTGATAAGAAATATTTTAAGCTACCATTCCCATAAATACAATCTGTTTCTCAATTGATAGGGACTCGTCACAAGCAGCCACTTATATCACAGCTCCTCAGAAGACTTCGCCATGCTCTAATCCTTCAGCCAAACACGTAATTCTTCTAGCTGGTTATAAGTTTATACACCCCTAACTAAGCCCCTGATGTGCATTGTCACACCAATTTCAAAGTCCTTCCAATGGAGCAGAAGCTCTAATTGTGGCTACCCACCCACTTTTCTTGTGAGATTTTTAGAAATTTAATATGAACACCAGTGTTGAGAAACCATGTAAGTTTTTCAGTAAAGAGAAATGGCGGCCATTACTTAGAAGCAGAAAAATTGAAACAAAGTAAAAGAATCATAAAAAACAAAACTAAAAACAAAACTTGATTTGGGGAGGCAGGAGAGCCAGGTCAGTGGAGAGGCGTGTCCTCTTCCAGAGGACTAGAGATCAGCTCCCAGCACACACATTGGGTGCCTCACAACTGCCTATGACCCCAGGACAATCGCCAAACCCTCTTCTGGCCTCTGCGAGCACTACACTCCCATGCACATACCTACACAGACACGCACATATACACATGGTTTCCAGTAAACAATTCATACGTCAAAGAATTATTTTTGAACAAAATACCAAGAGAGAGCATTTTGAAGTGGAGCCCAACACCTCAGGTGTGCCATGACGTCAGCCAGCTTGGATTTCAAATTCCAGATCTTCAAAGTAGGGGAAGGTGCAGTCTCTGTGTCCTCCACAGACTGGTTATGTGAGGGAAATTTGCAATACACATACATCTATGCAATGATGTTTCCAAGTGCATGAAGATGTGAAAAGAGATGAACGAGGAAATATAATTTTGTGGCTCAGCATCTTGTGTGATTATTCTCTTTGCCACTCACGGCAGAGCAACCAAACATAAGTTATTGCCTGGTGTGGCAGGGACAATCACACTTCTCTATTTGATTTCGTTATGATTAATTTTAATGTACAACTTGTAACCGAGTCAGATGTTTTAGCACTTTCACATGCTTTGAGCAACCTGGATTGATGAGAGATGTCATTCTGTAAATATGTTTCTCATACTGGTTAATGAATAAAGCACTGTTGGCCAATAGGAAAGCAAGATAGGTGGGACTAGGAGACAAGGCGGATTCGAGGAAGTAGGTGAGAGGAGTCACATGTAGAGACTGGAGAGAACTGTAGAGACTGGACAGAACAGAGGTCAGGGTCTGTTCTCTGGTAAGATGAGACCACGTGGAAATACTTAGATTAATAGAAATGGGTTAATATTTAAGACAGAGTTAGCCGATAAGAAACTAGTAACTGGCCTACAGCTTTATATCTAATACAGAGTCTCTGTGTGTTATTGGGGGCTGGTGTGGCGGTGGGACAAGACCGACAGGGAAAAACCTACTCATAACACTGGATGTATAGTATACCTTACACTGTGTCGTCTTCTGAAATTTAAATACATATTGAGTATTGCAGAGGACAATTCTAAGCCTGAATTAGATGGGCTACCACTGTGTTTTGAAGATACAGTACAAGGAAAATGTTTATATCATTAACATTTATATTGATTTCATGTTCCACTAGTAACACTGGCACATATTCTCTACAACATGGAACAGAAATCCCTTCATAGAGCCACTATTAACCAAGGACCACATGTATATTACACATATTAGATCAATAAAATACAACATTAAAATTGATTTCAATTTTGCTTGCTTTTTTAATAAGTCAACTAGAAAATTTTAAGTTCTGTGTTTGCCTGTGTTTTATTTTGTTGGACAGTATTGGGCTGATAGATGAGGAGTAGGGAAATTTGGGGTTTTACCAAAATTAAGACTCTTCTCACATATTTCATCACAAGCTCCTCTAATACAGATGGAAAATAAAAATATAGTGGTACCACATAGTGCTTCCTCTCTGCAACCCTGAATGGAAATGTTCACGCCCTGTCTGCCTGTTAGACATTGTACCCCTGGAGCTCTGAGCCAATTCCTATGGATCCCTAAGAATTTCAGCTCCAGTGGGAAATGACCAAGTCTCTGACTCCTGAAAAAAGTCAAGGAGCTCTCATACCTTTGGTATTGATAACTGATGACATCAGCACGGCATTTTGTACGGACTTCCCCAGTTCGCAGTAAAGATGTGTCACTCATTTTATCATCCCAAGAGTGGAGCAGAAGCCCCGAAGCATGGCAAACATCAAAACCACCAGCCGGAAAAGAAATGTGCACAAGGCATGATGACAGAGCAGACATTTAAGAACACACATAAGGGAACTTCAAAAACGTCCGCATTTATACAGCTGTGAGACTCACAGGAACCACAGCTGTTTGGAAAGCAGCCACATTGCCAGAAAGAAAAAGGAAAACAGAGAAATTCACCAAGAATCATCAAGCGAATGCTATTTGCCAGAGAAAGACTAATAAGTCTTTCTCATTTAATCTATACAAGAACCTTTATTGTTACAATACCTTTAAAAATAGTGGGTGAAGATTAGGGAGTTCACCAGGGTTAGAGCCACAATTAAAATCCAGGACAACTGTAATATTTGAGATCTGAATTTAGCACACTCTTTATGCAAATGGCCTCTTATACAGACACAATATTGAACACCCAGAAAAATCAACACAAGTAAATATCACCTGTAGACACATAAGGACACATACCACAGGTCACCTGTTGCTACTGTCTCCGTTTCAATAGTGAGACCCTTTAGAGTACCTTAGAAATAGAGACTAAAAACAATGATCAGAGATATTAAAAGTCATTTTAAAGACTGATTAATATATTTATAATGGTTCCATTCATGCAAAGCACTAAATCTAGAAACAGAAAGTTAGACTGTTTAATATTTAATGTTGTATATGTATGTTGTAAAAATTTTAACTTTTAAAAAGCAAGCAGTGATTGTTGTACATGAGAAGACAATGATCTCTCCTTGGGAAGTGAAAATTATAATCAAGGAAGCCATGGGGTGCTTTTGGAGGTTCATTTATTGACTGAAGTGATCGAGTTGAGTATTTTCATTATGATTACTTTCAATGATTTATTTCATTTTATTTCCAGGGGTGGGGGCTGAGTATAAGTATGTGTACAACATGCATACACGGGTGCCTGTAAGGACCAGAAAGGCAGTCAGTTCCCCTAAAACTGGAGTCCAAAAGGTTATGGATCTCCTAATGTAGTTGCGAGGAAAGAACCTAGTCCTGTGTAGGAGCAGCAAGTGTTCTTAACTGCTAAGCCATCTCTCTAGCCTGTTCATTATAATTCATTAATTCATATGTGTGTTATATATATATATATATATATATATATGTATATGTATATGTAACACACACATACATATATATACACATATACATATTCATGTGCAAAAACAGTAACACTGAGTATCTTAAATATAGAATATATATGTGTGTGTGTATATATATACATATATATATATATATATATATATGTATATACACACATCAAAATGAAGTTAGGCAACTTTCCCTGTGGCTAATACCTACTCACCTCCCCTGTTTTATCTTAACTACCATTTGTCATCCAAGTACCCCCAAATATTTTTTATGCAGGGCAGCTCAGTTTGTGAGGAGCTAGAGGATGAAGCTCCGTTGCATGCTCTGAAAGGAGTCCAATCACTGAACAACCACAATCATGATATTTCTTCTCCCTTTCTGGGGGGCAGCAGGGGGCAGCGCGATTCTCGCGTAGCCTAGGCTAATCTCACACCTAAGCGTGCCTGAGGACGAACTTGAACTCCTCATTCCTACCTTCACATTCGTACTACTCTGCCGTTTAAATAGCCCTTCCCTTGCTGTACACCATATATTTTGCTTAGAAACTGTAATGGTGAATTCCGTGTGTCCACCTAACTAACCCGTGCCTCTGGAGTTGACAGTACCCCTTTCCTGCCTTTAGAACAGTGGTTCTTGAGCTGTGGGTCATGACCCCTTGGGGTCACATAAAAGCTATTTACATTATGATTCACAACAGCAGAAAAAATTAAAGTTATGAAGTAGCAACAAAGTCATGTCTTATGGTTGGGGGTTCACCACAGCATGAGGGACTGCGTTAAAGGGTTGAAAAGATAAGAGGATTGAGAAGCCCTGCTCTAAACTCTGATGGAAACACTGGCCATCTCGAACCTGGAGCCTGCTAGCTTTCAGAGTAGAGCCAACTGCTCTCCTGGCTCCTGAGCGCCGTATTTAGACAAGAACTGAGCCATCGCCCTTTCCTTGAAAGACATGATTTTCCCCTGGAAAGGAGCCTATTTATTTATTATTGGCCAGACCACTGAGCAAGTATGTAAATCTGTCTTTCTCCATACCAGAACTTTGCTCTAAAAGATCAGCGCCGTAAATTAGATGCTAAGAGGCTGAGAAAAGAATAGCTGGCTGAGAAAGAGATGCTGCTAAGTAACTCCAGGAGAGGTGAGAATTAACAAAAAGGAAAAGAATAAGAAAAAAGGAGGCAGAACAATCCCCATCTTTAATTGCAAACTAGGAATTGCCGTGTCATGGGTGTGGCTTCTCCACAAGGGCTCCATGGAGCACAAGACCAACAGTGATATCCAAAATGTAATCTTGCTATGATGAAGTTAAATCTTGTGGCTTTTTACAGGTAAATACATAGTATAATTTTGAAATTTTTGGCACATAATGGCTATGGTAAAAAAAAAAAGTCTAGAACATTTGAAAATGAGAAATAATAGCAACACAGACGATTCTCTTAGGCAGAAAATAATCCTATATTTAAAAAATAACAACAGATTAAAGGGGAATTAGCATGCATGCCTATTTTCATGTATAAATATTATGGCTGTGGTTAATACCTTGCTGTGGTTGTGAGATGAAAATTAAATAAAGCATGGGTAAAGGACAGAGGAAAGATCATGACCAGCAGGCAGGGCCCTGACAAATCTAGGAACAGCAATGCCCCAGCTAGAGGTGGAAAGTTCCAAAAGAAAGAGGAAAATGAAAGCTGTATCATGGGCAAATGCAGTTCATTCTGCTTTATCTTCCCTTCACCAGATGTCATTGAGGCATATACCATAAAACTCAAAATAAACCAGGAAATAAGTAAGCAAAGCTTCAAATGTGCTTTATTTTCATTCGCCGGCTCTGGGAGCATTGTCGAGAGCTGGGGAGATGGCTCGGTCAGAAAAAGCACCTGCCATACAAGCATAAGTGCCTGAGCTTCAATCCCTGGAACTCACACAGCAGCCTGACACAGAGCATCAGCATCCCCCAGTGCCACTACAGGGAGGTGGGCAGTGAAGACGAGAAATGGCCAGGAGCAGTAGGCAGGGATAGTTAGCCTGGTCTATGCAGGAGTCCGCATTGAACAAGACAGAAGGCAATGAATCCCACCTGACCTCCATATGTGGAACAGCGTTCTTACATACAAATGTGTGCACGTGTACAAGTGCACGCACACATACACTGTACAAACACACAATAAGGACACTAAAATTCTGTCAGTAATGCCACTGCCGCATTCTCTGTTTGAATGGTGATTTGAAATAATAGTACACATCTTTAGGCCGAGATGAAGTAAGGACATCTAGTGAACAGGACTGGGTACGACAGAGGATCATTTGCATATAACTGTGTCAAAGTGTGTGAGTGTGTGTGTGTGTTAAACATCTAAATATCTGCCCATACATCTTACATATAATACCTCTGCTTTATATTGAGTGTAAGCAAGAAGGCAAGAACATGAATATTAGGCAAAGATGAAAGTCGTTCATAGAAGAAACCCACAGGCAAAGTTGCAGCAAAGTCACACTGCTGCGTTAGCACGTGGGTCTTCAAGGAAATAATCTGAAGTCACACTTTAAAGAAATGCATGCTAAGTGTTGGACATGTGTACAGTTGCTAGAAGTTGCCTAGCCACACATAAGGCTGTGGGCTCCAATGAAGAAGACGTTGTGGGATTTTTCAATAAAAATAAAACTATAAAAAGTAAATTATCAAATTTTAAAGTTTTATATAAACTTCCTGCTGCAGCTCATCTTGAATACTTCTTTAGGAGATTTTAGATTTTTCTCTTCCCTGTTCCAACAGATGGGTACTTTCAGTTAACTTATTCAAACCTCTTATTCCCTAGACTTCTATCAGTTAATTACTTATCTAGCCTAGAAGAACAAAAAAAAAAAAATTCAACAACCCATGAACACTAACCCAATAGAGACAAACAGAAAGACACTTGGAAACTCAACACTGTATTCTAATCTACTACATACCAAAAAAAAGTGTAAGGTGACAATTTTATGTGAACTTATGGGTCTACACCATCATCTTCCAATATGTCAGACTTAGGGATTCTCCTTATTGCCTTTTCTCCCCCTTATTGCCTTGAATGTGCATGCTAAAGTCATAGACAATTTGTGAGCATGAGTAAGAGTTTAAGAGGGAAGACGTGCATGTCTCAGGTCAACCATTCACACAGAGTATACACATGTGTGGTTGAATGTCCTTGTTTGCTTTCTGTTGCTGTGATAAACACCATGACCAAATCAACTTGGGAACAGGGAGGGGAGGTCTATTTATCCTATGCTTTACAATCCATCATCAAGGAAAGCCAAGGCAGAAGCTTGAAGCAGAAATCACAAATGCTGCTCTCTGGCTTGCTACCAGGCTTACACTCACATGTCTTTTGTATACAGCCCAGACCTGCCTGCCTAAGGATGGTGCTGCCCATGATGGGCTAGACCCTACTACATTCGTTGTCAATCAAAAATACCCATATAGTTAAATCTGAACAAAGTTATTCCTAGTTGAGGTTCCCTCTTCTTAGATATGTCAAGCTGACAACTAAAATCAGCCGGCAAACCACATGAAGACATGTGTGACCGTTTTACAGCCAACGTGAACATTTTAGAACATTTCTCCTCTTTTGTATTTTGTGGAAATAGAAAACTGTGCTCTGTTAATACAATCTGCAGAGCCAACCCAAATTTTTAAGTCCGTCATCACATTCCGATTAAGACACTAACATTTTTCAACATTAACTTTACAATAGTGGATGTGAATTATGAGGAGATAGTCAACAAACCAGGAGATTCTGGAGACACGTAGCATATGGATCAAGATACCACACCTACTTAGTGGGATGCCACGCCTCACTGGTTACATATGCAAATGCTCAAAATACATGGCTCATGGTTTCGTGACATTTTAGAATGTTTCTCTGGAAGAGGCAGGACATAACTCAATCAAAGATCAGGCAAGGAAGAGTGTGCAGGGTTTTATGAGACACACAGTAAATTATTTAAGGAGTCCAACAGAAATGGAAAGAACATATCAGACGAGGGACACAAGATAGGACTCTGAATCGAACTGATATACAACTTTTGCCTTGAAGAGTCAGAACTGCATCTGGTAGACCCAGAAGAGGCTGGAAGATGTTCTATACCAAAGGCACCGTGCAGACAGAAGAAAGCAAGTTTGAACAACTGAGTACATCAGAGAGGAGGGGAAGGCTGACACTGTTGAGAGACGGCAGAAAAGGCCATGTCCAGCAAGGTCATTTCTTGATTTAGAATCAATAAAGATGCCATTAAAAGTCCCTGGAAGGCTGTGAAGTATCTCCTACATGCACACCTCATATTCATCATTTCCGCCATAAAGGGATAAGGCTTCTTCTTGGGTAGTAATGGATCCAGCACTCCGGTTTCCTGAGAATCGATCCCTCCATCTGAGAACATGGTGCCAAGGCACCCCTTGTACTCGGGGAAAAATGACACTCTCCTCAATAATAAACACATCTTTGCATTACCACCACCAACCTAGTCTTCCTTCTTCATGTGTTCGTTAAAACCAGGCTGCAGGTCTTTACGACAACGCTTTAAATGCAGAGGATGGCAGGGGGTTTCAGGTGAAGCGATTGATCAACCATAGGAAGGGTGCAACTTCGGTGAAGTTACATCGTGGAACAAAGAAAACACAGCTATGACTCAGACTGACTGTGAAATTAGTAACGACTGCCACTCGCTGAGAAATTTGTATTTCTGACTCCCTTTGTTAATATCATTTGCTATAATTTTTATTTTAGCCTATATGCAAAATAACGTATGCATGACTATTGCACAATTCATGATCATAGTTACTCCACGTTGGACCTTGCAAAGACTAGTGATTAATGCACTCTCAGAGGAGCCTACCTTATAGGGGTCCTCTTACCCCCAAAGTATCAGGATGTGATTGGACAAACAGTTACATCTAACCAATTGCCACCAAGTGAGAGAGAAGTGTGACAAGAACTGGGCTCAGAAAAAGACATTTTCTGCTGAAAATGAGTCAGTGTGCTACATGAGCATTTTCTCTAAAAGGCACTTTAAAGCAAGCCATGCTTTCTTTAAATCATACCATTACTTCCATTCATTTAGAAATAAGAATTTACATGTAAACTTAAGAAACTGTTCAAGTTAAAATATGTATTTAAATCAACTGTAACCTTTAGACATACTCAAGAATTTAGAGAGAACATTTTTTTTCTTTTTTTGAGGAAAATGAAGTAGCATTTGGGATTTGTGATATATAAATTTAAACTCATTATTAATTGCTTAGGAAACAAAGATGAGCTCCCTCACGGGTTGGATCATCCTCAATCAATATTTTACATTTGCATAAAGATACTAGATATAATTTTGAAATTAAAATTACATCATCCTCTCCCTGCCCTTTCTTTCATATCTCCTTTCCATGAACTTTGCTCCCTTGATCATTCATGGCTTTTATTTATTTTGTTGTTGTTACATATTTATCCCTAAATATACAAATACAACCTACTGA
Source organism: Cricetiscus sungorus (assembly GCA_030556225.1). Classification (NCBI taxonomy): domain Eukaryota; kingdom Metazoa; phylum Chordata; class Mammalia; order Rodentia; family Cricetidae; genus Cricetiscus; species Cricetiscus sungorus. The sequence continues at coordinate 4,911,481 of JANBXA010000616.1, forward strand.
GTCCATATAATGTTATTTTATGTAAATGCATTCAAGGTTACCTATACGAGACCAATATGGAGACTTTCCCCTAGAGAAGATTATTCCTCACATTCTCAGCAGTCCCTGGCTGACTGTAGTTTTGTTGTGGATTGGTTGGTTTGCTTTGTTTGGGTTTACTTTGGTTTTGGTTTGGTTTTGTCTAGGGTTGAGGCCTCATGCGTTCTCTGCCTTCCATTTTATCATGTCTAGTGATGTCATCCTCGTTCACATCTTGTCTGGGCAGCCGTGTTGATGAGAATTCATGGGTGTAGCTTCTGACATTTCTAGGAGACACTGGCTCACAGCAAACTTCCTGTCCTCTGGCTCTTACAATCTTTCCATCCCCATGTAGGCTGTGACCCTTGAACTTGGGTATAGGAGCTGGTTGTGGATGTATCAGCCAGTGCTGGGCACCAAATGTCACCTGATCTCTGCATTCTGATCGGTTATCATTTTCTGTAGTGACCTCTGTCCGTTGCAGGGAGACATTTCTTTGGCAAGAGGTGAAACTTTATCTGTGACAATAAGGATAAATGTTTATAATAAAGCTAAGAATTTTGCTGGTTTGGTAAAGCAGTAGTGTAAGCATTTTGATGGCTGCTCGGGTGGGATGGACAGGGACCCTGGCACTCGGGAGCCAGAATAGAGTGTTACAGCTAGCTCGGATGTAAAGGTATTCGGGCACTCGGAAGCCACGGAATACCACAGGTCACAGTAAGCATAGCAGCTTACAGCCCTGCTCTAGGGAAAAGCTTCCCCAGCGTATCAGCTCTGCGCTGGCAGGAGAGGGTTTCCCTGGTGAAGCTGTTACAGCCAGGCTCCAGTCCCCCAGAGAGTGGAGTATAACAACTTCACTTTGCCAAGGGAAGGTTTCCCTGATGAAGTGACTCAGGGTCTTCTCTGGTCTCTGCGCTGGTGAAAGAAGGTCTCACCCAAACCTCATTCAAGAGATTTATTGGGAGGGAAGAATCCAGGAGAGTGGCTACCCTCTGCCAGGGTGGCAGAGGACAGCCAGGGAGGCTGGACAGCCACAAACTGAACAGACACAGGGTTTATATGGGGCTTCTTAGGGGATGGAGTTTCTCCTGGGAAAGACATCTGTCTTTCTGGATCTGGGTTAGCTGACTGCATACAGTCTTTTCTAGTTCCGTTCATTCACCTGAAAATTTTCATTAGTTTCCTTTGTAACTAAATAGCATCTCACAGTGGACGTGTGTGTGTGTGTGTGTGTGTGTGTGTGTGTGTGTGTTTAATTATTCACACATCAATGGAAGGTCATATAGGTTGCTTCCATTTCCTGGCTATTGTGAATAGCAGAACAAGTCAGAGCAGGTATCTGTGCAGTAGGATGTCAAGTCCTTTGGCCATATGCCAAAGAATGATACAGCTGTGTCATGTGGTTTATATTCAGTCTTTTGGGGAGTTCTCCATACAGATTTCCAAAGAGGCTGGACCAGTTTCCCATCGCAACAAGAGTGAGTGTTCTCTCTCCCTCCATCTTCCCAGGCATTCCTTGTCAGTTGTTAATTAAGGTCCTGGCACAGTTTAACAAGGAGATGCTTGGTGTCTTACTGAGAGGTAACGTCAGTGGGCACATCCCAGCTGACAAGACAGAATGACATCAGTGCATAGAGCAGGTGCAGCTCATAATCAGCTGCTTTATAGATTTTTATCCATGTGGTGCTTGATTCTACTAGTGTGTATCACTTACTACATCATTACATGGAATACCAATTTAATGCAAAAACGTAAGATCGTATACCTGAATAATGCCAAGCGATTTTATTACTTGAAACTAAAACCGACAAAAGCATCTCCAGTTATTATATACCACACAGAAGTATTTTGACTTCTGTAACCCACCTCTACCACAGCAAGCAAGTCCCATTTTAACATTCTCTGACTTACACAAAATCATCACATCACAGAAAAGATTTGCTAAACATGAGTCTTCACGGAGTTAATTAGTCTTAAAACCTCATCAGACATTGAGCAATAAAACCTTCTAAAAAACATTGAGGGTCTTGACATAGTAAACAACATTATATACATATTATAGATTTGGAAATGCAGAGCAAAACTATAGTAGATGGTTGTCTACACATCCTACAATACATCAAAAAAAGTGCTAAAAATAGAGTCTTAAACTTCACGTACTACTAGATAAGTATAAGATGTGGATGATAAATGTGTTCTCTGTTATTTGATATAAAACTTAAAGAAGGAATTCACATGGGTGGGAGGACATTTACACAGGTACACTGGTTTAATGAGTCTTTGCCTTGAAACTTTCATTTTTATAATAAGTAAAACCATATTTTTAAGTGATGTTTACTATGTGTAATAACATCTGAAAGCATATTTGAGCGTGTTTTGCATTTTCTTAAGAATCTGAAGTTTCCTTTACATAAAAAAGCAGATGGATTGTTCACTTAGTTTTCTTTTTAATTTGAAGGTGGTGATTTTATTTTGTTTTGTTTGTTGTTCTTTTTTTTTTTCATTTTTAGAAAAACAGGTGTGACAATCATTTTCTCCAGAGACTATATTAGCACATTTAATTATGAAGTTCACAGGCAGCTATCTGAATTCCTTTCCAGGCAGATGGTGAACGTGATTTTAAAAGACAAAAAGAGGAATTTTCAAGACTCATTTTAGAGCACAGTGAGACTTGTTCTTCCCTCATGGGCGTGTCAGCACCTCGGTGAACACTAACAGGAGTCACAGAGCAGCGCTTTTAGTGCATTCCCATTTAATTAGCTGTCAGGAACCCAGGACTCTGTGAAACTACCCTCACATGGTCCCGCAAAGCACCGTGGGCTTGTAGCAACGTTTTTCAAAACACTTTAAAGCCACTAACTAATTCCACCTTCACAGCAAGCATTCCTACAAATACAAAGATAAACATTTCACAAGCTTCATTTTACTGAGGCCCCATAGAGATCATGGGTGGGCACAGACGTTGACAGTCAGACCTGAACTACAAAGATTTATTTTCCCTCAAATGGAATAATCATTCCTTTTAGTATGAGGAGGTCTTAGGTATCACAATTATTAATTTGCCGTTCCACTGTTCATTCGTTTTCCCTTCATAGCTAATAGAAATCTAACTTTGCTCATTGTGGCCATTGTCTTAAAAAAAAATAATTCTGATACGTACTTTGTCAACGCAGCAAACAATCTATTCACAACTATAGCAATGTGATAGAAAGGCTCAGTTTGATGCTGAGAAACAGCAGGGGAATATAGCCACGGGAGGATGTGAGGGGTCAGTAAGGAGGAAGCTACAGAGAGAAGACACTAAGAGTAACAGGCTCCTGGTGAGTTGATCTGCAGGGCCAAGACTTCTGTATTGGGGGTGGAGATGAAGAACGTGATCAGAGATCAAGGTTGATCATGTGACTGACTTCCCAGGATTGTTTACTAAGATTTTAAGGGGCCGAAAATAGGGACGAGACCAAGCAACACCTAGTTGACTAAATCAAAGGACGTCAACCTTTGCTGTTAGTTCATCGGCTGGAGATCTGAGCATCCCTGGCACCCGTGTGCTCTGAATTACATAGTTAGTTCCCTTTTATGTTCTGAAAACAACAACAAAAAAACATATTGGGGAAATTCAGCAGGAACGAATTCCACTTTGTGATAGCACTGTGTCCCTCACTTCCCCCCTTCATGAATGCTCTTCCTATTCTTGACTGTTCTTGACTCCCGAAGAAGACAGACCAGGGGCTGGGGAGAATGGTGGGAACAAGGAGCTACTGATGTAAGCCTAGGCGGCTGCCTCCATACTTCTTGTTGATGAGGGGAAAAAACTTAAGCCATCCTAGAGTTTGTCGAAAAAGAAATGTTGCCCATTGCATTGGGGATACATGCCCTCCTTACTTTGATAGAGTGCTTGAGGCAAATTTTGAATAGAAAGTTAAGTCTCAAAAAGAAAAAGGTTTTCTGCAGGCTCTCTCTCTCTTAGCTTTATTGTGCTGCTTTTGCTCTGTCATAGCTAGCAACTCAGCCCACTAGCTAATGCTTCCTATACTTCCCTGAGCTACTGAAACCCTGTTTAGAAGGTGATGGTAATGCCAGGTCGCTCTGCTTTCTCTTTTTATTCAGTATAAAATCCTAGCCCGTGTGCCTCAGGTAGGGTTTCCATTGCCATGAAGAGATGCCATGACCACACCAGCTCTTATAAAGGAGATCATTTAGTTGGCTCAGACACCGTGACCACACTTGTTTTTATAAACGAGATCATTTCATTGGCTCACTTGTAATTCAGCGGTTCAGTCCAGTATCGACGTGGTGCAACATGTGATCATGCAGGCAGCAAGCATAGTGCTTGAGAAGGAGCTGAGAATCATGTATCTTGACCCATTGGCAACAGGAAATAAGCTGGATGAGGCTTGGCTTGAGCACAGGAGACCTCAAAGCCTGCTCTCACAGTAACACACTTCCTCTATCAAGGCTACACCTCCTGATCGTGCCACTCCCTATGAGCTAATGGGGGGGGCAATTACATTCCAACTACCACACTATGGAACCCTGCTGCCCAGTCTAGAAACTTTCTCATGGGCATAAGCAGTGATTGGTCTCCTGGATGGATCTAGATCTTGCAAAGCTGATGATCAACATTGCCCATCACAGAGGCACCACAATCCTTTTATTCAAGTTTTGCTTTATGATTTAATTAGATGTTATTGTTTTGTTATCTCCTATTCTACTATATAAATTTACTCCTGAACATTTAATCATGGTGTCACTATTATAATAGTGCAGTTTGTATGCACTTCTGCTAAAATAAAGACCATTTTTTTGTTCATGTAATGTATCATCCATGACGGTTGCATAAAGTTTTTCAAGCAATTGAAATTTTCCATTCTGAGGGGAAACTCTATAGGCAGGAATATAAAGAACTCAAAACAACCTCAGAAAGCCCCTGAAACTGAGGAAATTCACTAGCCCCCTCCCTGCCAGAGTAAGCTAACAAAGATTGCTGAGAGTAACTCTCAGATGAGCAGAGCTACAAAGCCTCTGCGACAGGTCACACTGATCATAAGACTGAGACCAGGCCAGCTGCCTGCCAGAGGTTTAGAACACTCTCCAACCCGTTGAGCTGCTTCAGGCCGCAGTGGGTTCCAGGTTCCCAGCTTTTGGGAGCTGTTGCCTGTGCTGGGGTGGGGGCTTTGATGCAGCTCTTTGACTCATTTCTGCTCTTGTAACTCCTCCCCCATATTCCTGTAAGTAACCCCAATGAAACTCATTGGTTCATTTAGTTGGACTTTGGCAGTATCTATTCTTCGGTCTTTCATTGGTTCTGTATCTGGGATGACTAGACACCTGTGCTACACCTGACCAAGAAAAGTTTGCCACACAATGATGACCAACTTAATAAAGGATCTCACTAATCCTCACATAGACGTGAATATATGCTGGACTGTATTTAATAAGAACAAAGGAGTAAAGCAATGACATGGTGACCAGAGATGCTAAACTTAAATCTAGGACATGAATATAGGCCATTTTCCCTGTGTAGGGATGGGGAAAACAGAATGTCTACTTGGTGTACTTAAGATATCTATAAACGTGTCAGATGATTGAACCAATTTTATACACTTCTCAATATCCATATTTCAAATAGCTCTTTGCTTTTAAATTAATATTTATAGCATTTTACAGATTAATAGTCTAATAAACATTCTATTGAACTACTTTCTTAGTCAAAAAATAACATTAGAATTTGATTGCATTTCTAGCTCCTATTTTTAATTTCACATTTTATATTTCATATTTATATAATGTGTTAATTTGTCACCCACTATTTTCAGTCTACAGCTGTAAATGTGAATAACTAAAACCCAGTGTTTTATATCAGGATTTTAATGCAAAGTCTCTATGTCTCTTCCTGTCTCTGCATTCCCTATGAAGACAAACACAGAAAGGAGCCTACTCCATGACAATGAACTCTGTTTTAAGGAACAAGCTACATCCAACTAGCATTATATCCCAATAGTTAACATACCACTAAGCATATATTATGGCTAAATATGTTTAATGTATAGCATTTTATTCAAATTGACTAGTTTTGTCTTCAGAACTGACCTGTGAGAAATATTTTGTCAAAGCCAGGCAGTGGTGGCACATGCCTTTAATCCCAGCACTCAGGAGGCAGAGGGAGGCAGATCTCTGTGAGTTCAAGACCACCCTGGTCTAAAAGAACTAGTTCCAGGATAGAGGAACCCTGTCTCGGAAAAACCAGAGAGAGAGAGAGAGAGAGAGAGAGAGAGAGAGAGATTTTGTCATTATTCCCACTTGTCAGATGAGGATACAGGCTATGATTTACTCAAAGAACTTTTGAATGCTTACTTCTTGTATTCATTGTTGTCCCATGTCACCATGAGTCACAGCCTCCAAATGAGAAATGTGGTGTTGTTTGGATGTTTAATCAAATCTGTGATTTGATTTCTACATTCTTTTTCTATTTCTTTCATGCTTATTTTCTAAGTAACTTGGTCACATTTCACATACACACACACTTTCAGTTTCAAACCTTTCTGGTTCCACTGTAAACTAAATATTAACAGCATCTCATGAGCATGTATAATCTGATAAAAAAAAAAACAGAGAAAATAGAGCCCCTGGTTATTCAACTTGGATTTGTTATTGCCTTTGATCTATAATTTCTATTTCAATACATACTGAATGTCCAGATCTTAATGTTATATAAAACTGTGTTCAATTTTGTGGTTGAAATTATATGGTTTCCAATGTAAAATCAAATTCTTATTTTGTTATCTACAAAATGGTGGTTTCAAATAATGTCTTATTTTCTATGCAGGACCTTTTAAAAAATATATTATACTTTTATTTATTTATTGAGGATTTTATTCATGTATAGAATGTATTTTGGTAATACTCATGTCCTGCTTCTCCTTTTCTTCAACACTTCAACGTCATGTTCTCTTCTTTTAGACCCCAGTGAGTACAATTAATGATGCCTGCATGTGCATAGGTATGGGATCATTCATGAGAGCATTGGCAACTTATCATGTTCCTCACCCCTGAGAAAAGGACTTTTCTCTCCCCCCCCCACAGTAATCAATTGCCAATAATCCTTCCCCTGGGGGGCATGGCAGAATGTTGACTGGCAGGTTCTTGTGCAGCTGGTATGCAGGAAGCCACAGCTGATATGAGTTTATGAAAGCAATGGCCTCATTACCTCCAGAAGACTCTCCTTTATAGAAGTCCTCCCCTACATCAGGTTTTCACAATCTTTTCACTGTACCTACCATGATGGTCCCTAAGCCTTTCAGAGTGGGGCTGAGCACTCCATAGTCCTCTATTCAGGTTGACCAGTTGTCAATCTCTGTATTAACCACTATCTACTACAAGAAATAGCTTCTCTGATGAGAGCTGAGAGATGCACTAATCTATGGGTACAAAGTAATTATTTAGAAGGTGATTCAACACCATGCCCACTTAGCAACGTAATAATAACTTTTATTGTATAATTTTACATTCCCTCCTGCAGTGAGAAGAACACAGACTCTCACATGCTGCTTATCCCACCAATACTTGTTATCTTCTATTATTTCTTCTTTTCTTTTGTTTTTAATCTTTATGGATTTGAGATGGCATTAATCATCCTTTAGATCATTTACTGTATCAATGCTGTGACTGAGTCTACAAGGAGGCCCCATAAATATCGGTAGAATTAAAATGAAAAAGAACTACACGCGGTGAACCTCCTATGATGTAATCCCATCTCAAGGGCACTTGGCGGTCAGCCTGTTTTCTCTCACTTCCAGCTTTCCCAACACAACCTCCACCTTTCCACTTCTTTGCACTATACACTTACACCTTTGTAGGGCTAAAATCGGAGATTTCAAAAGTGAATATGAAATTCCTTAGTTTTGCTAGTTAACAAAACAATAACTTTTAAATATGGGTATGCATGCATATGCTTTTATGTGTACCTCCTATTACATATACATATACATATACATATACATATACATATACATATACATATACATATACATATACACATACATATACACAGTGTATGTGAGGAAGAATAATACTCAGGGTGACCCTGTAGCAATACATGCACTAGGAATAAATCTTAAAATTATTCTAAATTAAAAACGTTAAAGACTCCCGGACTGTATTACATGAGATATTGATTTTACCCCCTCGTGGACCAGGCTTCAAGGAGGTGGTGATATTTGGGAGCATTTTTTTTCTATGCTTCTTTTTTCTATTGTGTTAAGTATTCAGAGCAACATTTGTGCTTTTCTGAAACTAGGCAATAATTAATTCAATCAAGAAGCACTAATTAATTACCTGCTAAATATAAATACTGTGCTAAGCCTAGTGGGCTCAGAGAAGACCAGAATGCTTTGACTTATTCATAAGTGACACATTCTAGGGACAGACATCCCAATGCCAAAAGATCCTTGGGCAAACAAACAAAGTCACTAAATGCAAGAATTGAAATGTAAAGGGTAAGAAAATCTCAGCCATTCATAACATCCCAGGCAAAGTTTCTTGATTCTAAGGACAGGCTCTACCCCTATCATTCACTCTATCAGTTTGATTGAAGTCATTCAGCACACTGCATGCAGTCCATCAGAAAGCCCTGGCAGCTTGACACTGTTCCTTCCGTCTGTAATAATGTGCAGTGCGGGGAAATTGAAGTGAAGGTTGAACTGGCTCTGTGAACCATTCAAAACAGTGTTCACAGAAGCAACTTCCTATGGAATACCAAACATTTCAGTTCGGAGCTTGAAAATCAATTAAGAACACTGACAGCGGAGCTAGTGAAAACACATCAGAGAAAAGCCAACGGATGAGCACACACAGTCTGGATTTATGAAATTCCTGCCCTGTGCATGACTGGAAAAAAAAGACAAAGATGGTCTAGTCATTTCCCTCTGCTCTCCAATAAGGAAGATTATAGTTATCCCACACATAACAGACACAAGCAACAAACCCTACAAATAGACCACAAACATCCCTGAGCTCACATTTCTGTAATCTTGGTCCTGGCCTGACAATAGCCCTTAGCTTAAATGAGATGTCTTGTTAGTTTGATAGAATACTAATTATTTACCAAACATCACTACACCATACTATACTTGGACAACACACCCCTTCCCTGTCACTTTGTCACATGCTCTACCAGGTGACAGTTAAGATGGTGGAAACTAAATTAATTTATTTATTTTTCCTTCCATATGCTATTTGTTGGTTCCTATTCATGAATTCCTTGTCATGCTATTTTATCTTCATATGTCATCTATAATCCCTCTAACAATGTTCTTTTAAAACTACCTGTGTTCTGTTCTCTAATCTGAACAATGTTTTCTTTGACTTCCCACTAGTAACCTCTGTACAAGTTATAGCACAGTAAGCCTATGCTTCAGATTCTACATTTTATATGATCTCACAATACACATGATTTATTAACTATGTTGATAAATAAGAAGTAAAAGCAATTCATTATCTAGTTGAAAAAAATGGTGACTGTTAGTAGAAATCATCAAATCACTGTTAATGATTTATTAATCACAGAACTGGCTGTGAATAATTCTAAAATATTTTAGCAACTGTAAATTTCCATAAGGATCAAGTTTCCCTATTAAGTTTGATATTTAATTTTTCTTGTTCTTCTAATATTGGGTTTGTTAGGAATAAAGAACATAAAATAAAGAACCCACAAGAGTATTGTGTTAAATGTGCCAACAGGTAAGGGGCAGCTTTAGGGGACAAACAAGATTTAAATAAACAAATCAAAAAACTCAGTGGGCAACGGTGCCTGTCACCGAATTTGCCAACCAGAGTTCAATTCCCGAACCCCACACAGATAAAGGAGCAAGTCAATTTTCACAAGTTGTCCTCCGGCCTCCAGGCATACTGTGGCACATCTCACATCTGCATGTACACACACAAACACACTAAATAACTTTAACATATATGTATGTGTATGTATGTGTATATATGTATATATATTCATAAAATGATTAGCTTGTGGGTGGGGCTATCCCTAGAAGGGGGTCCTGGGTTCTATAAGAAATCAGGCTAAGCAAGCCAGTAAGCAGCACCACTCCATGGCCTCTGCATCAGCTCCTGTCTCCAGGGTCACGCTCAGTTTGAGTTCCTGTCCTGACTTCCTTTGATCATCAACAGTGACATGGAAGTGTGAGCCAAATGAAGCCATTCCTTCCCACGTTGTTTGGTGGTGGTGTTTCATCACAGCAACAGTAACATGACATAAGTTATATTCATTTTCCTGTAAGGGTCGTGCTTTGTTTCCTCTTTATGCCTGAAGAAAATTTCATTGTGTAGGTGTATAATTTTTCTGTGCATCTGTCTGCCAATGGACACCATATCTTGGTTATTTGAATAGTGCAGCAACAAACATGGTTGTGCAATCATCTCTCTGCTGTGTGTTGGTTTAGAATCTTTCTGATAGCTGTGTTTCGTGACAGTTCTGTTTTCCGTTGTTGGAGGAACCCTGACTGTCATGGTGGCCTCAGAGCTCACATTCCCACCAGCACTGTCAAGGGGCTCCTCTTTGCCAACAGCACTGGCTGTCATTTGCTTTCCTCATTACAACTGTTCCGGCTGGGATGAGATGGAATCCAAAGCAGTTTTAATTCACATTTCCCTGGTGGCTAAGGGTGCGTAACACTTTTTCAAATGTTCATTATCCATTCATACCTTTTGACAGCTGTCTATTCCATCTATAAGGACCATTTAATAAGATGAGTTTATGTCTTTGGTGTTCAATTTTTGCAGCTCCTTATATATTCTAGGTCTTAGTCCTTTGTCTGGTGTACAGCAAGCAGAGACTTCACCCACTCTGCAGGCTGCCTTTTCATTTTGGTGGCTGCTTCTTTATTGTTCTGCATTTAATGGTCATTCAATCCCTCAGGAATATGTTTTGCAATTGGGAGTCCTTTTCAGAAAACCCTTGCCAATGCCTGTGTCTTAACCTACACAGGTACTCTTCCAGAAGTTTCAACGTCTTACCTTACAGTATTCTTTGCTTGTTAAGACAAGAGCTAACTATGTAGCCTTGGCTAGCCTTGAACTTTGTAGGTAGACAAGGCTGGTCTTGAACTCGCAGAGATCTGAGTGTCTCTGCCTCCTGAGTGCTGGGACTAAAGGCATATGCCCCCACATCTGGCCCACCCTAGCGTCTTCATTTTGAGTTGGGTTTTGTGAAGAGCAAGAAAAATGCATCAAGTTTTATTCTTCAACATGTTGATAATCCAGTTTTTCCAACACCATTTGTAAAGGATGTTGCTTCGTCCCGGGAATGCTTGTTGACAGCTTTGTCAAAACTTGGGTGGCTGTCTCCCTGTGGGTTGTTTTGGAATCCTCTATTCCATGCCATTCGTCCTGTGTCAGCCAGCACCAGGACTTTTTTGTAACAAGAGCACGGTAATGCACTTTTAGATCAGATATCATGACATCTCCAGCATTCCTTCCTTCCTAGAATCGCTCTGTTCTGGTTGCTTGCTTTCACAATACAATATGAGTTCGGAGATTTCTTTTTCCCCAGTTTGTGAAGCATGTCATTGGATTTTGATGAAAATCACACTGAGTATGTAGAACACTTATGGTAATATAACCAATTTTTACAATTAATCATGCTAATCCATGAAGAAGGGGAAATCTTTCCATCTTCTGGTGACACCTTTGATTTCTTTCTTCGGAGTCAAAGTTTTTTTATGTAAATGCCTTTTGCCTCCTTAGTTAGATTTATCCCGTGGTGTTTTCTAAAATTATAGGTTAACATAGGAGTCCCCAAACATCTCTTCGCATTGGGATTACATGGGCTCTTTTAGAAATTTCAAATTTGAAGCCACCATCCAAAGCAATCAAAATACAACTTCCTGAGGGGGTGGAGAGGAGACCTCCTCATTCTTTTAAGGTCCCCAGATGAGTTCAGTGAGCAGACAAGGTGTATGTAAGTCAGTTCAACACAGAGCTCCTTATGGAGACTCTTGGGGCCCTGGAAACAGGATCTCCCAAGTCTTGCCATAAATAAGAATCACAGAAGGGGGCTACAAACCCCCAGGGCCCAGCCACACAAGAGGATAGTTAAATTATAAACATAAGGAAGGCTAGAAGCCAGTCACTACTTTTCTTTAAGACTCCAAATGAACTACCAAGTTTGAGAACCAATGTTTTAAACTAGAGGAAGGGTTGCAACACTAAGTAAAACTGTTAGAGGGCTGCGCAAAGAATTTCACTGATAGGGTAAAACTCCTTGTTAAACTTCTCTGAAAGAGAAGACTCTGCATTGTGTTATAGGAAGAGAATAATGTTGTAGCAAGTAGGGCAGTTATTGTGTTAGCTACAATGCTGGAGATTGGGGAAAGAGTCTGACGATGGCAAAAACGACGGGGAGAGAAGAAGTATAATCTATTGTTATTTAAAGGTGTGGAATTGGCTCTCCCAATATCCATACAATTAACAAAACACGCTTCTGTCCTGCCACTACTTTTAGCAATTGTGTACATTTAATAAAATTTCAAAAGAAAGAATTTTAATGGTAGGAAACAGTTGCCAACTACCCCACTACTGCTGCTAAGTGGCTGCATAATTTCAAGAAGGGGGTTGCCTCTGTCCCCTCTCCTGCTTATTCTGATTAGTTGCTTCTGGCTGAAAATTATCTCAGTATAAACAAAACATATATCATGCCTTAAATGCAGCAGACGGGATGAGAGAATTAAGATGACTCCATGATAGAACTTTTAAGTGTTTATTTAATCTTCATTTTTATGTAAATATATTTCAATGGAAGTTTTAACTACCATTTAAAATGGAGTTTCTAAAGTATAATTGGATATGCTGTCAGATGGGAAGACAAATTAAAAGTGAAATTCACGCTGTTGCATGCAATGGTACTCGGGAACAGATATCTTTTTTACCACGCTGCTCATAGCAGTGAGTCCCAGGGTCCATGGCGCACAGGATCAGGGATTGTCAGGGAGACCGGCATTCAGGTTGCAAAACAATGCAGCTTCATTTCATAGAAAGACGCATGTGCTACACAGACTGAGACCAATGCCTTGCAAAGCGCCTGGTCAGAAGCCTCTGCTATCACCATTTCCTCTTAGCCAGCAGCTAGGAATGCACTGATAATCTATGCTTATGCTTTAGACTAAAGTAGTGGCAAGAATCTACATAGCCAATAATTTAGGGAACAATTGTTATAAACGTTAGCTCTAGGTCAAAGTCAGACGAGCCAGCCAACTTTTATTCTTGTCGTATGTAATCAGGGTGTAGCACATGCGATTGGGATGTACATGATAAGATGATTGGTATACTCTAGGGCAAAGATCTACATCAATTAAGCTGCCAGTCGTGTGTGAAAATGAGTCTGCAAAACTCCAGTACCAGCAGAGTATTATTTACTGTAGCGCGCATGCTATATAGTAGACAGAATGAGTCATTCTCCACAGGCGTGGCCTTATTGTCTTTGACCTTTGCCTCCTATGTCTGCTTTAAAATGCGTTTAGCGTATTTTAGAACCCACATGCAAGGAGATCGTGATGTAGTCTCCTTTCTGGGTCTAACCTATTACCCCTGCATTTCCCTCCAGAATCACTGTGTCATCAGAAAAGGGGGGCTCCCTTTTCAAAGACTGAGTGGTATCCATTATAATTATAAATCCCCCAAATTGCTACCCACGTTTCTGTACCTTTTCATCTCCTGAAAAGCACTTGGGTTTCTCCCGTATCTGGGGACTGTTAGTAATGCTGGAATGAATATGATGGGCACGTGCGTATACCACCCCCCAAATGCAGCTTCAGGTGCAGCTAGGTACAATTCTAGCTGTCCATTGCCTCCCTGGGACAATGGTGAAAAAGTATAAATTTTATATTTTAAGTTCTGCAGCATGATTTTTGCAGCACAATGGGTAGAGTTAATAAAAATGTACTTTCCATCCGAAATATGCTAAGAGGCTAATTCTCAGGTGCTCTTGGCACAAGAAAAGTTTTCAAAGACTTTTTAATTAACCTGATAGTAAATCATTTCACAATGTGTACAGACATCAGACCATCACAGTGATACCTTAACTATACAGAGTTTTTTATTGGCCAGTCAGATCCCAGTGACTGAATGGAATCAGTCACTTTACTAAATGATGCTACCAGGTAACTCTCTATTCTAAATTTCTATTCTAAAATGCATTAGTCACCCAATCCAAAGGCAAAATACTCTTTTCTCAAAAATCTGAGTTAGAAGAAGGCATTTCCGTCCTGACAGGTGCAGACTGAAGTCTTGTTCTCTTTTATTAACTCTTTGCTGTTAATGTGTTCTCAGATTTGGGGTGAATTTTCTCGCATGATTCTGATGAGAAAACACAAACCTCAGATCGTTGGGAAGAACAACCAGTGCCCTTCACCACTGAACAAGATTTCCAGCTCCAAGACCTGGGCCTCTCTGTTGTTTTCATGGCCTCTCAAAACTAGGAATGCCTTGAATTCACTGGAGGAACACCTGAGTGGATCTGGATAAAACGCAGATTCCGGTGCATCGATTTGGACTTATTGAACTTGAATCTGTGAGGGATGAGAGCCTAGAACCTGGCTTCTCCCAGTTTCAAACCCCTGCCAGGCACTGTGGTATCAGCAGTGCTTGCAGCAGCCTCTGGGAAACTACAAGTAATGAGCACTGGGTAGGCTTGCCCACCCTGGCTGATCCTTGCCTACATTTGCATTGCTTCTCAAATTAGGCATACACCGAAATAACCAATACTTCCTGGTAAACACTTACAACTACCTCCCAATCAGAGAGGTCATGAGCACATGCTACCCTGCTATGAAGTACTAGGTCGTAACGTGAAAACCAAATGACATTTGACATTTGCCATCAGATAGCTCGACGTTATTCTGTTTTGCTAGCCAATGAATTACTGTTCAAATGACTTCTCTTCAAACTTCCCCCAAATACCACAGTTGCCCTGTAATTGTGCAGTTCGCTGTTTAATTACCCTACCATTGAACAGCACTTACTACACAATTAGGTAAATAGCAATTACCCAAAGTGGAAGAGGTGTACGTTAACGCGAATCACAGAATTACTGGGTAAACACAAGGCAGAGACCTCCAACAAAAGGTTTGGGATGAAGCCACCAAAGAACTTCTTATTGGTCATGGGTCCCAGATGGTCGGATAAAGGGAGGAGGAAGAAATAGCATTTGATGACATAATGGTGCATCTACCATATTATCCAGAACATAAAGCTGGCAGCAAACATCCACTCTTGTCACTTTAATCAAGTGAGTGCGTGAAGCCAGAGCTCAGACAGGATGTGAAGGCGACAGTCTGTCTCTTCTTGAAGCTCCCTGATGCACTGACCCCTAACGTGACCTCAAATAAAGGAAGTGTCTGTAGAATTTTAAAGGAAATGGGAAGTCAAGATGAAGTGATTAAGCATTGAAAATAGCAGAGGAAATAAGAGGGGAAATTTTAATTAACTAAATAAAAACAATCACAAGGGGAGGAACATCAGAGTCATAAAGCAAGGACTCACTGTGACCATCTGCCCCAGGATGGCTCCACCGCCACCGTGGTAAAGATGCCTAGAAGGTGAGGACTGACACAGCCACTCAGACTGGAGGAGAGGCCTCCAAAGAAATAAAAAGAGGACATTACCAGCCTCATCCCACATCCTGTAGAGAAGCTTCATAATCCTGTGTCCTGTGAAAGCGTGCTGGAAACGTCACACTATCGAGAAACACCATGGTTAGTGATGGCTCAGAAAAAGTGCTTCCCAGCATGAGTTATTTTTAAAGTTTACTCCAGGCTCATGACTTCTTCAGAGGGGCTTCTTCTAATCTGTCCTCCCGTCCGATGGCATCCCTGGACCCACACTCTCACGGACTCCAAAAAGAATGTTTGTTTCCCCATTTTTTGAATCCCAAATGCAAAGCTCTGCTCATCCCAATACCCCATCAGCAAAAAGTCTCCCTTGCTGCAATTTCCTTCCCAGCTTGTTTTGTTTCTCATCTTCTCTTACCCCACAGGCCCCAATCTGTACATTTCCAGCTCAACATCCTAAAACATCCTCACCTCTTTAAAAACATTAAGTTTATATGAATCAGCTTATCCAGAGAAGCAGCAAAGCCATTGATACACACCTTATTTCTCCTTTTCTTCCACTGGTTCTTTTACTTTTTGTGTCAGAGTCTCAGTACCTGCCCACACTCCTAAGGACTATCCATGTTACTTTATTTATGCCTACTTTGTTGCCTTTCGTGTATCTTGTTAAACATGCACATTCCACTCAGACTTCCTCCAGCCGGTCTTAGATGCTTTTGTTGCCTTTTTTCTGGTCTCCAGTAACACCTGCATAAGCTTCTAAACAGGAGGATGGAAGATTGTCATTACAAACACCGCTCCTTCACCTTTGTGAGTTTTCTGAAGTGAGTGCCCAGGCCTGATGTGAGGAGCTGTGGGACACACACATTAAACGCTCCCAGCTCCCCGATTCCCAGGACACCTGCTCTCACCAGCAAATAAGACAGAGAATGGAAGCTTTTCTTAAAAATCCTCACACAGTGCTTTTCATAGACTTGCGAGTGCTTTAGCTCTCTGCCCCCCCCCAACCCCCGGGGATTCAAATTCTACTCAAATTTAGTTTTAAAAAAAAGAAGAAAGGTTTATTTCAGAAAGCATAAACATCTGGGATAGAATTTAGGTTGAGTGGGAGCTAAAAGGACAGTTTTAAACAGTTCAAACTTCTAAAAGGCATAGATTACTGTGAAGATTACCTTTTAAACAGTTAGACAATTCTAGAATTTCCTAAGGAGTATTCTTGTTTTCCTTCATAGTCAGCCACATCTCCCATAAATTTTCCACTTGTACCTAAAGGATGCAAAATGACCCCCTTGCAGCTAGGAATGTGCAGAGGTGCCCATCTTGGTCACCACTGACTCTAGCCCAGGAAGCTTGCCACTGTTATCACCAAATAATAAGAACTGGGGTGGGCTGGCCTTGAGGTCCTGGACCCTACAACTATCAACCAATCACCAGTCTAGAGACTGATCTGCAGCCTGTGTGTTATGAATAGAAGGTCCTTGCCCATCCTGCTCAGAGGCCGAACATAAGCATAAAAGCATCACTAACCAGCCGAGGCTAATGCCCACAGATCTGTTCACCTGCCTTTGTCTGTTTATATGAATCACTGGGCTGTTCTGTGTCTGTACTGTGGAAGACAAAGTCTTGAACCCTCTCCAACCCTTTAACCATACAACTCACTCTTTCACCTTCTTTCAGGCCTTACCCCTGTGTTAACTTAGCAGAAATATTTAGCCTCCTTCCCTCTGTAGGACTGGGCCTCATATGGGAGGCACACACACACACACCACACAAAACCACATACACACACACACACACACACACACACACACACACACACACACACCATCATCGACTCCTATGTTCTAGCTATGTTATGTTATTCTCCAAAACGTTCATCTTCCCACTAGAATAGAAATAACATTGATGCAAGAAATTTTGCCTATTTTATGCATTCTTTTATCTTCAGCCTCTAGAGTGGTACCCGGCACAAAGAATGTACTTAAGCATTTATGGAACAATCTGATTTAGATTGCTATAGATGCTGAAGATAGAATAAAGAACAAGTGAGATCCATCTGTACCCACATGGAGCTTCAGCTTCCGCAGAGACAAAATGGACAAATGACTACACAGCCTGCAGTGGAACTCAGACCTCCTGACTCATTCTTCCCTCCTCTACCATCTACAACAGCCTGAGGAGGGTGAGGCTTGATTATTTACCATGGCCACGGGAAGAAACTGACAAGGGTGAATGAGAAAGGAGGGCTACAAAGGCTGAGTAATTCTACTTTTCCCATCATGGATCTTGAAGGATTTTGTGGATTTTTTAAAAAGACTTCTTCAGTTTAGAAGCCACGGATGAAGAAGTAGCTATTACAATTCTTCACAAGACTTACATTATTTTACATTTATATCTATTATTTGTATGAGTGTTTTGCCTCTGTGTGTGTGTGTGTGTGTGTGTGTGTGTGTGTGTGTGTGTGTGTGTATGAGCTGCATGTCTGGTACCCACAGAGCTCAGAAAACACACTGGGTCCCTCAGAACTAAAGTTACAGGTGGTTGTGACCCACCATGTGGGTGCTGGAAACCGAACCCTGGTCTTAACTGCAGGGCCAAGCTATCCAGCCCCATTTTTTCCTTTATTTGTTACTGTATTATTTTAAAGGTCTTTTAAAATTATATTTGGTATGTGGAACAGTGTTCACACTTTGAGTAAGGTATCACAGTGATAATTTCATTAGTCTGGATACATTCACACATGTACATAACCACTTTGCACAGCATGCTGAGCACATCCCAGCCGCTGACAACTGGAGGCGTTTCTGGGATTATATGAGTCACCCCTGTGAAGTTGTGGACTCATTTCCTACCACCAAGCCTTATTAGAATTGAGATGGCATTCTCTCAACAAGCTGGTTAGGAAACAGAGCTGCTGCTCGCTCTCTCTCTCTCTCTCTCTCTCTCTCTCTCTCTCACACACACACACACACACACACTGACACTCACACACTCACATTCACACTCACACACACACTCACTCACACACACTCTCACACACACACTCACACTCATACACACACAGTCACACACAGTCACACACACTCACACACACCACACACACACACTCACACACACCACACACACATACTCACACACTCACACACACTCACACACTCACACACTCACTCACATACACACACACTCACACACACACTCACATTCACACTCACACACACCACACAACACACTCACACACACTCACACACTCACTCACATACTCACACTCATACTCGCACACACACTAACACACACTCACACACACACTCACACACTCACACACACACACACTCACACTCACACTCAAACTCACACACACACACACTCACACGTGCGCATACACACACTTTCTCTCACACACACACACACAAACACACACACTCCAGGATAGAGTAAACATCCTACTTTGTATTGCACACCAGACCCCCAGACTAAAGCAAAGGGGAGGGAGCAGGGATTCAAACACCATCCTAGACTCTAATTACAAAAGCGGGAGAAGGTGAAAGTCGCTGTGAATGTGAGGTTGAGCTGATCATGCAATTTACTCTCTCTGAGTCCCATTTCATTCCTGTTGACAAGCAAGGCTGCCTGACACCAGAGAAGCCAATCAACCAGACAGACGGGCCCCTGCTCGGAGGACCAGAGACTTGACACTTGGGGGAATACCGGGACTGTTTTCAGTTGTGTAAACCGGCCTAAGTATGGACAAACATGGGAAGAGTAGAAGCCGTTTCCAAATGATTTCAGTGCAGCTGACTTTGCCCTGGCTGTGTTTTCATCCCAGGATGAAGCCTGAAGCCAGGGCGACATCTAATCCCAGCTTCTGAAGAAGGTAAAACAATAGTAGTGTGGTCTAGCACGTTACGAGGGAATGTACTATATAGTGTTCTGAATGCTACGTGATGGTTAGCCGTGAGGACCAGCTGTAATGATACCTGGTAAACTAGACGCCGCATTCCTGGTTTCTCCTACTTAAGAACAACAGTCTCCCCTGTACAGGGACACAGAGTTAGCACACAGGACTGAAATACAAACTTGAAAAAACAGCAAATCATCTCTTCAGTTGCCTTGCTCTCCCTCACTCTTATAAGAACATTTCTCTTTCTCTTTGTTGCTTTTGTGGTTGAGGATAATTCAACCATACTCTATTTCCAATGAATTATGGGTTTTTCTTTTTGAAACACCAAATGAGATTATCCTTTTTTAAAGAGTCATAAGTTGTGTTATTATCTGTAAAATTATTTTGACGACTATATTTAGATGTGAAATATGAATGTGTATACGTTTTAGTTATGTTTAGTCTTGGAATGAAGCACAAATTGCTGAGCAGAATATTGGGCCATTCTGTGTTCTTCAACCTGCTGGCTTGACCCAGCCTTGTCCCCAGAACGCCTACATCTCCCTTTCTTCACAATGTGGCTCAGCGTCCCCTAGTGATGCCCCAGTAAACAGTCACCCGGGAACCCCGTGACACACAACCGTTTGCACCATGTTTGGTGTGTTTCCTATTTAAAGAGTATTAACCAAAATATACCAGACTCGGAAGGATGAATATCATATCGCATGTCTTTTCGTATGTGCAAAATCTAATGTGTGTGTGTGTGTATGTGGGGGGTGTCGGTGGGCAGACTACAGGAAGGGAAGCATGACTCTTTAGGGAGGTAAAGGGGGAACAGAAGTCATGTGACATGCAACCAGAAGGGGGAGCTATTGGAGAAAAGGAAGGGGACAGCAGAAAGAAGGGTAAGGAGGACAAAGGGTTAATCAGGGAGAGCAACAAATAAGGTCAAAGCATACTGACATACGTGCCGTGCGTGGGAGTGCCATAATGAAGACCCTCAGTTTGGATGCTAACTGTAAAAATGGAGTATTTCTGAAGTTCAAGAAGAATGATTGAAGTTCTAAACTTTTTAAGTTTAAAAGGTCTGGCACCTAATGACAGTTGATCTAAAAATCACTTATTCCTTTAATACAAAACTCACTCTGCCCTTTTGAAGTAAAGATAAAGTGAAGTAAAGATAAAAGATACTATATGCTATATGGTATGTGTCCAAATGTATGTATGCATCTAATATGTTAAAAACAAGAATAATTACTGTTTTAATAATGGCATGGAATGTGATATATACATGGGCTTTGGCAGAATGAGAACCAGAGAGGAGGTAGTAGTAACCCTTCATTGCCAAAGCTATCATTTGGGAGAGGATACCTTAAGACAGTGAGCCCCAAGCAGCCACATCTTACAAAATTATTTGTAATAAAAATCATACAATTATTTCTTCTTATCTTATTAGCTCACCCCTCCTCCAAACACAAACAAAATGATTAAAAGCAGTATTTTTTCTCTAGTTTTAAGGACTCAGTATCCTAAGTTGGGAAAGGAACCATCTCTCTTATTCCTTTTCAAAATTCAGAGCCAACAAGCTTGTAGCCGTCCTAAGAATCTTGTTAGGGCAGCAGGCTCCAGACTCATAAATCATAATGTGATTCCTTGCAGAAGCATCCTCACACTTAGCTGAATTAAAAAGCCAAAGGGGGCGAGCAGAAGACTCTCTGGCTTCTGTTAGAATGAGTACTGTAGTTATATATCTCTGCCTGCTTTCCAAGCCAGTAATCCATCAAGGTCCAAGACAAAGAAAGAAATGCTTCTGGCCAGCTCATCACTGAGCAAACAGACCAGTGCTCTTCCCTCTGCCTGCATGTCATTACTGCACAGATTGTGTTCTGCCCTGTGCAAAGAGGAGTCCACAAAAGTCTGCATCCTGGTCAATGGTTGACGTGCTGGGTTCTGTACTTCCGAGAACATGATGATATCTAAACCAATAATCGGCTGTGATTTAAAAGCCCTTCAATTATTCAGGCTTTCCTCCGTGTCAAATAAATTGGCAAAACTGGTAAATAAAATAATAATGCAATATCTTACAAGAGGTCTTTTCAGTAGAAGGAAGTGAGCAGATAGACACGGAAACGTTGTCCCACAGCAGAGCAGACTCTAAATTCCCAGGAGGAAAATCTGCTGTTCTTGTAAATTGCCGACTTAAATGGAGACTCGAGACAAATGTTTGTTGAAGCAAATTAAAATCAATGAATTTCCCTAAGGCTTAAATCATATAAAATGAGGCAGAGATTATAAATCATCACCACAATGACTTAGTGTTCAATTAGTGTTCTTCTGAAGGGGATGAATCGGCTCTACCATACAATGCAGCCTGGAGGAGGCTCGTCCTGGCCACGCTCTCAGGACATGCCTCCTGGCCTAATCCTGAGCCGCACACAGAACCCACAACCTGCCTCCACGGGTCTTGGGATGGGGGGGGGCAGGGGATCCCTTTCTCATGAGATAGCTGTTTGGAGAAACACGTTCTCTTGAGATTTAGTGTCCATTAATAATCTATGACCTCCCGCTCCCTAACATAATGTGAGGCTTTCAAGCTACAGACCATAAAACTCACTAAAGGCATTCCTAAGCGCTCCAAAATTTATACTCGGATGTAGCATGAAAAATAAAGGACCCAGAGACAAATGTTGGGGTTCAAGTTTCAAGCTGAAGATCAGAGAAGCAAAGCAGCCAAGTCAGTAGGTCTTACCTCCACCCAATTGAAATGGCGATACAGTCTCCGTGAATCCTCAGAGGCAAAAGTTCTCAGTTCCTGTCTCCTCCTCCTCCTCCTCCTTCTATTCCTTTCTCTGCCCAGCCATATCACCCCTGTCTCCACCTCCCCAGTGCTGGGATTAAAAGTGTGTGATCCCAGGTGCTGAGATTACCTTTGTGTGAGCTGTTTCTTTTATAGTCAGGGTGGCCTTGAACTAACAGAGATCAGTCTATCTCTTAATCGTAAATACTGGGATTAATGGTGTACACCAACACCGCCTAGCTTCCATAGCTAACTAGTGTGGCTGCTTTGCTATTTTGATCTCCAGTGGCTTTAATAAATCATAAACAATATATCACCACACTCAGGAAAAATATTTTATAATATTAACACATAAAATGGCCAAGTTCAAACAGTTAAGACCATTCGAGAATGATTTTAGGAAATAACACAATCCAAGATCATGTATGAATTCATAAGACATACATTCTGCCTGTGATAAAACCCACGGCAAGCATTTTCCAGTGACACCTGGA
Source organism: Cricetiscus sungorus (assembly GCA_030556225.1). Lineage (NCBI taxonomy): Eukaryota > Metazoa > Chordata > Mammalia > Rodentia > Cricetidae > Cricetiscus > Cricetiscus sungorus. Next base: position 4,934,281 of record JANBXA010000616.1, read on the forward strand.
GAAGCAGAGTGGTGATGGCCACATTCATTTAACCACAGCACTCAGGAGGCAGAGTGGCAGGCAGATCTCTGAATCGGAGGCCAGCCTGGTCTACAGAGGGAGTTTCAGGACAGCTAGAGATGTTACATAGAGAGACCCTGTCTCGAAAGCATCCTCCCCCCCAAAAAAGAGGAGGAGGAGGAGCAATGTTTTCTGTTTAGTCTGTTTATTCCTGAACAGCAACTGTGACACACACTGCAACTCTAATTTAAAAGTTTTCTTTGAAAAGCAATTTCTTTAAGTTCTGGTCAAATCTCAGGATGTAAGATTATGGATCATATATATATATATATATATATATATATATATATATAGTGTGTGTGTGTGTGTGTGTGTGTGTGTGTGTGTGTGTATAAATAATTTTACATCCTGATATTTATATTATATTATAGATATTATATTATATATTATATTATAGATATAAATATAGATAGATAGATAGATAGATAGATAGATAGATAGATAGATAGATAGATAGATATCAGGAAAACTGAGGTAACACACCCCAGGGATGGAGAACAGAGGTGGCCCAATCCCTATTGCAAAGTTACAGCCTCCTGTCCTGACCGCTCCTGCTGCTGCCATTACAGACGCGATTGGGCAGGAGGCAGCCTGTACAAGCCAGGCCTCTCCCCTATATGCCGGGGGTGTGATACTCTAAACACATGTCACACAAGCTGACGAGACATTTTGACACTTAGAAATAAAAACTTGCACCCTTGTTTCAACAGAAACAACCCTGCCTCGATAGATACAACAGCGCCAGTGAACAGATCCGATTGTTTCTCCCTGAAACATGAATATGTTCTCAGTTGCTCAAGTTCCTCTTACATATCACTGACCATAGGTGGCTTTAGCCAGAAAGAAAAATAAACAAATAAATAAAACTTCTGGCGTGTGTTTGTTAGTAGTGTGCTGGCTCGATCACACTTGTTTAAGATGCTATCCCACTACCCTGAGTTGGATGTTAGCTAGTCCATCCATGCTCCAGACTGGGTATCAACAAGGAATTATAAAATAAGTCGCTGATGTCACTGCGCCAATGTAGAAGGCTCAGTCGCCCTTGCATAAGATCAGACGTAGCAGCTCCCTTGTGCAAAAAGGATTTTGTCCGTCCCCCTCCCAGACACTCGTGCCTCATGCATAAGTCAAACTGAAAAGCCAGGTCCTCCCAGTAGCTTCCCTAAGTCACTCGCCACACACAGAGCACAACATTTACAAATGTGAGACTCTGACAAATGTCCACGTGCTTTTGTAAAAATCACTTCTGTCTGGCGGGATATAGCTCCCTGTGCTATAATTGTTTTACAAACCCTTCACCTCCACCCTTACCAACACCCTCCTGGTTCACGCCACCAGCTACTTCTCAGGTGGGCAGAGCCCGATCTGGTGAGAAGCTTGTGTTAAGAGAGGCATTACCCTAATCTCATGGGAAGTCTGTGTTAAAAGAGATTTTACACAGCTGGTCTGTCTTTCCCCACAGCCAGACAAGGCATAATCCAAGAGCAGCGTCTGGCAGGCTTCTAACCTTCTGCAGCAAATGTATAAAGATGCTCCTGAGTAGGATGTCATAAAGTGCATTGCCCTCGTAACCTCTTAAAAATTGGTGAACAGAGGAATGCAGAGAAAAAGACACCAATCACCCAAGCTGAAGTGTGCAACTACTACACATTAAGTGTCTACTCACTCTTTATTTCAACAATTTTCATAACTGGGAATCATCCTTCCTTCATCTGTTTTTACCTCAGAAACAGTGCTCTCTACAAGTCAGTCCGCAAGACGCATCTGCTGAAGCCTTCATTCAATATTGTCCCATAGGAGAGCTGCCTCCCTGCGGCCCAGCTGCCGCTCTCCACACAAAACCAGCGAGTTGTACGCTTGGGTTACAGTGAGTAAGGAATTCCATTTCACCACTCGGATAATATTTTAGCTGCTAGTACTTAGAAGACAAAGGGTTTTAATTAAAAATAAGGACCCAAAACTCAAAGCAGCTGTAGTGGAGTGAGAAATCCTTGAACTACCAACGAGGACTCTCCGCTTCCTTCCTGTGAATGCTTTCTCCTCCCCGACTCCCGGAGCGCTTGGCTCATTTACTGTTTTATTCTACTGTTACCTAGAGCATCTACTCTGATCTAAGCACTATACCAGTTTCCATCAGTCTCCGAGAGCTTTCATTATTTTTTAAAGGGTGGTGTTTAATCCAGGGAATCGTAAACGTTTTATGTAGTGATGCTAACTACACAATAAAGCACTGTGCAATTATGAAGCAAATATTACCAGAACAATCTCCCTTCTTGACTCTGCACCTGATCGTGAGAAGTAAGAGAGGAAGGTATTAGAAAAGAGAGAGATCTTTGTGTATGTGATATTTAAATTATATACAATATGCATACTATGTAAGCACTAACACGTGAGATGTAATTTTTTGATTTGATGGAAACAGAGAGGCAAAGTATTTAGGCAAAAGAAAAGGTTGCCTTAAACCCCCCAGAAAATAAATTATACGTGGAATTAGAGGTGATTCATATTTTGCTGTGCAAGAAAGTAAAGGTGACAATAGAAGGAGGGGCTGTGTGCCCTATTCCAGAGTCAGGGCCTCTGACTTTAACCTTACCACTTACAGCTGTGTTGAAGACAGTCTCCTGCCCCATAAACTGTGGCCGGCTCTAGTCTCTGCATTCTGGAGTTGTTAGGATAAAATAAGTTAGCATGTAAAAGTAACTGCTCTGTAGAATGTTGTAAGTCAACCTAAGAATGAGCTATTTATGATGCCAACTTTTTGTCTTTTTGATTAGGGAGACAGGTTATCAAAAGGAATGATGCTTAGTAGCTAGGTAAGTGAATTCAACTATGAATACATAGAATTTTAATACAAAAATCTCTATTGAAAATGTCTGCAAGACCTCGTGCTGCCCACATTAAACTCAATTCACCCACTGGCTTTTAAGATCCTATCTTGTCATTTATTAGCACATGTTTCTCAGAACTTCTAACATAAATCCTTTGGTTCAGTCCAACTCCTGCCTCTATGAGCTCTTCCCATTGGCATAAACACACAGGTTTTTTTTCACTCATTTCTTTTACAGAGAAATACCTTGAAACACATGTCTATGTAAACATTCTGATGTTCTCTCTCGAGCCTATTACAATGCGACTTTATTCCTCGCACCTCTCCCCAGCACAGCCCTTACATGTAGGGAGATATCCACCCTACCCACACCTGTAGCACTGACCATGCCAGTTTGGGAGTGATCACAAGAGCAGACATGACAGACGGAGGTTAGGTTTGGGTCCTGGACCCCAGCTCACTCTCTTGGTTCCAGTCGGGTCACTGAGAACAGCCTGGGTGTGGATCCTTAGAGCGGGAACTTGCGGGTCATTGGTTGCTCGTGTGACTTCTCCCCGAATAAAATAGAATAACCCATATTATTAAACCTAGTGCTTTGTATCTTAGCCTGTCTTTCTATACTTAGAGATGTCAAGATAGTAAGTGATCGATGAGGCTTCCACACATGTGAGCATGCACCAACATACATATGCATACATGTGAGCATGCACCAACATACATATGCATACATGTGAGCATGTACCAACATGCATACTCATACAACCATGCAAGCAAACATGCAGACACACTACACAAACAGGCATGCATGCCAAAGAAAAGTACCTACATATCTATAGCTTGTCATGGTGTCCTTGTCTAAGAGACTATAGTAAGCCAGTCATAAGCTCCAAATGCATTCCATCCAGTGCCAAATGACCAGCTCTGAAAACTTCTATGCAAGTAATACGTCAAGGCTCACCAAACTATATTTAAAAATATATGTGTATGCGCAAATACATACATATGTCTAATAACAATGAAAATTTGAAAGAGATCAGGGATGGCTATACAGGAAGCTTTGGAAGGGGAAAGGGAAGGGAAAATATAATATTATCATTAAATTACACTCTCAAAAATAAACAAGAGTAAAAAAGAAAAAGGCTACAAGTTTGAGAAGTGAACATGGTAGGTGTTGAAGAGAGGAAGGAAATTATGTAATCATATTTAAATTAATTTTTAAGATATAAAAACAAAAAGAATAATTACGAGGAAGGCTTGGAAGCAATACCCTCCACAGAAGACGATAGAAGCAATGTGACAGACAAGACCTAAACTGCATGACATTGTCATGGTGTCGCCAATTATAGAGACGGAGACAACACTATTGCTCAGAACAACAAATGATTGCTCCTGAGCAGCTGTAAACCCAAGGATTGTTTACCTCGGAGAGATGGAAACAAAGCAAAGCAGGGCGCTGCCTCATGAAGTTCATGGCCAGAACGGAGTTCAGACAGAAGGGAGTAGAGGTTTCCTTTGGTCTCTTGCTCCTTGCGGCCTGCTACCTGCCTTGCACAGTGACAAACAACTTTAAGAACACACAGTACTCTTCATGAGCTGAGATCATCAGGCAGTGGTCTTGGATTCAATCAAGGTGCTTACTCAGTAGACTCCTGCCTTCTGTCCCCTTCGTGGTCATCCCCGAAACCCTGCACTGTTGTAATACTGTAAAAAGCTAGTAACTTATAAACGGGCATAGCGTCTTCCTCTCAGCTTTTCTTTTTCTCAGTCGCCGGCCCTTTGAAAGGACTGTGAAGTTGCTACTAGATGAGCTATGATTGATAGGATCTTGACTCGTCCACATTTCATACGGCAATGATAGAAAACTGACCCCTTGGAATGGGCCTCTTGCCAGCCGAGGTTAACTGGTCTGACCCTGCCCTAAGAAGGTAAAGTAATGTATTAGTCTATTCTGCTTACAGAGTTGCACTGTGCAATCTACTTCCAGGTAGCTGCAACTCGTTATGAGAGTGTCCAGCACAATCTGCATTCCCAAAACTCCAAAGTGGGGCTTTCATACTGGAGATCACATCTCGCTGGTTGTTGGAAAGCTTCTAATTACCGCCTTAGTGTTATCAAAATTACTGTTTTCCTTGGTAATTTGTGGAACTTATCGTTCTATCTTTAGTTAGAATTTCCTTATCAAGTTAATATGACTTAATTATTAGTACTAGGGTCAATTGTATCAGTTTTGCTTGTCACTTTAATTACTAATACGTTTGTTTTACACAATACTGTTTTCCTCCAACATTAAAATCGTGTAAAGGTAGATTTCTCCCGGATATATTTTGTTCAGGTTACTTTCCAAATCTAAATGTAAGTCCAACGTCTATCATCTCGGGTTTCTCTCTGAGTTAATGTTTCTACATGCTTCTTTATTATTTCCCCTGGACTCCTGCTGCTGCGAGCACCTTCTTTAATTTCAGAAAATGCAAAGTCTGTTCGGAAGGAACCTCCCCTAGAGCCTCTCCTTCCTTCACATGCTATACTTAGCCCTTGGTAAGTTGTAATGCCGTCCTGCTACTGATTTACTTAACCAGCACTCACTGCCATCACTCTAAGGCCCTTTGCCTCTCCCTTGTGCTATGTGTCTGCCCCCACCTTTGCATAGTCCGTCTCTACCCGTACAGAGAATGGGAGCTGCCCCTCTGAAATTTTGAATACCCTCCCTTTTCACTCAAAACCAAGTCCAACATCTTTGCCCCGCCTCCGAGGCCCTATCTGATGGCGTTGTTGCTTACCTTGTGGCCTCATCCATGACTACTCCCCACTCCCCCCTCCTCACCCTTCTTTTCCGCTCCAGCTACATAGCTCTTCCTTTTCTCCCAGCATGCACCACTCTGCAGATCCATGAGCGTGGAGGCCAGAATGTTTTAAAATGTTTCTTTATATCCTGACCCAAGAACAGTGCTGAGTGGTTTCATAAGAATGGACAAAACAATCTCTCGCCATATTGTTTTGTAATAATAGTTCCTACACACCAAGTGCCAGGTTTGATGCCTACATTATGTTAGACCTTCATGGAAACCTTGAGAACAGCACCATGGTCGTCCCTATTAGGTGGAAGAAGGTGACAGTTCTGGAAGCTATCTGAATTGTATGTCCCAGATCACACACTGGTAGTTGTAAACTTAGTTTTTAACTAGGAGGGGCTCTTTACATTAGGCCTCTGTGAACCTGCTATACACACTCACCTTTATATCCTAAAGTAACCTGTGTTCTTACACGTCTGGAATGCTTGACTTCAGAGTCTAAAATTCAAGTGTCTACCCCAAATTATATTAATTTCTTTGCTTGATACCCTACTCATCCACATAAATGATTCTAATGTTCACCAATGTCTCCATTCTTCAGATCGAAGCTCTAGTATTTATGAAACTACCAGTCTCACGCACATGCTGTTACTACCATTTTGTAGGTTACATGTATGCTCATCTTAACTGCTCAAGCACACAACTGGGGGTCTATTTGGGGATCTATTTTATTTAAATGCTATTTGTAAAGTTCTTGAGGGCTAAATGAGGTACTGAGCTAACATAAGGATGCACAAAATGCAAGATACTTGGATATCACTGATGTCATTCAGAAAGTCCTTGCTCTTATTTTTTTAACTTTATTATAGATTTTGGCATAGATGCCCACTTACCTTATTTGATTTCTATATCTTTATGCTTCTAGTTTTCCTCCTACTTGCCTAGCTAGGGACATTTTCCTCAGCCTCTTCTTCTGGCTCTTTTTTTTTTTTTTTTTTTTTTTTAATCTCAACTTTAGATGTTGCTTAGAACTGGGACATCTTCTGATACCATGTCCCACATATCCCAAACAAATTTACTTTGCTTTATCTTCAGCAGAGAGACAGCTGTCTCCTGGGCACAACAGTTATGGGAAGACAAATTTGATTCATAATAAAATAAGTCACAAAGCAAAATGAATAAATGCCTGCCACTACGGCTGGTACCCAGATTTCTAATTTGAATCATCGTAACACAGTGACAGATGACACAAGTTTTTTTTGACAAGACCAATCAAGTACTACACTCCATATAGCAGTCACCCAAAGAGCTTAGATTTTTGTTTATTATGAATGCAAATATGTAATAGCATATCTCTTCATCTCCTGAGGAAGTTTCCACCTTTTTATATGTGTACACAATGCATACATACAGAGTCAACATTGTGAGACTGCATTTTAACAAGTCAAATTTGAGACAAGAAGTATATCAGAGCTCTGGGAGCATTACATAACTTATCCTTACATTATTTTAAAGGGCATTAAAATGAAATTCACGGTAAAGTGCAAAAACAAAAAGTAAATAGTTTAAAATAATGAGAGAAAGACTTTAAAGAGAAAGAAAAGAACTTTGAAATAAAATTAGACACTGAAAAGCAACTAGAGTAGTGTTGAAAAGAAAAATCCAGAGCTGCTGTCTGGCTTCTCACGATCATTACCCTGTATTCTGTATCTTGCATCAGATAAACAATTGGATTATTTTCTCTGTTAGGATCTGTCTATCTCAGATAGCACACACACTCAATTTCTGTGTGGGGCTTTACATACATGTGCGTGTGTGTGTGTGTGTGTGTGTGTGTGTGTGTACGCACTCTGGCTCATATGTGAAATTTTCCCATCTTATCACCATGCTTTGACTGTTGCTTTGGGGTATATGGAGTTCCTTCTTCATGCACTCTGGCACAAGCCATACATTTGGGAAGAGGCAGCACCAATGGCTGAACAGTGGGCAGTGATAGGTCTTCTTATTTTACCCCACACATGTAATTATTCTCAAGGCAGTCCTCGCATCGCCGGCTCCTTGAGGCTGCAAGGAATGTCAATACAGACAAATGATTCCATTTTACACCGGTGTTTTCATCACCCCTTTGCCAAGAACCTTTCTTTTCGCTGCTGCTGCTGCTGATGATGATGATGATGATGATGATGATGATGATGATGATGATGATGATGATTAGAAACATATTATATTCTTGGGACTCAAGCTTCTAGATTTTCATCATCATGATTTTAATCAGGGCAATAATTTGAAGATGTTCAGATTTTTTAAGTTTGAGACTTTGCAAGTTTTTATTTCTCAGTATTTCAGCATCTGTGGTTAGAGCACTGGGGATCATTCTCTCAAGACTATGATCAGTTCCGGCTTTTCTTAGTGTTTTATCTCCCCATGCCTAGCATAGTCACCAGCTCATAGGAGATACACACAATGAGTCAATAAGGGCACACAGACGTAAGCGTACTCTTGATTGCATATCTGTAATTCTATTTTTATAGGAGCTCCAGAATCGGCAAATCAATAGAATCAGAAAGGAGGGCTTCATAAGAGGAGTTAATAAAAACATTCTGAAATTGATTTCAGTAACATTTGCATAACTCTGGAAATGCAACAACTAAGCTGATTTGTTAAATTCATGAACTGGAGAGATGGCAGAGCAGTAATAACGCATACTGCTCTTGCAGAGGACCCAAGTGGAATTCCCAGCACCCACAAGTTCCTGCAACTCCAACTCCATATAATCCGACAGCTCTGGCATCTGTGGGCGCCTGGATTCAAGTGCACACGCCTACATGGGAACTTACACATGTCCTTAAAAGCAACAAGTCTTATAATCAGGAATTGCAAGGATAAGGAAGAGGAAAATAGGAGAGATTGTTATTTTAGCACCGTGAGTCGTCACGTCCTGGACCCCTTGTCCACCCCTTCTCACTACAAATGATGCTTTTGCTTCTAGCTGCATGCAGATGTCACCTGACAGTGCTTGTACCTATTTTCCCCTTTTATTGAAAATATTCTTTTCTCATACAATACATCCTGACTATAGTTTCCCCTCCCTCCATCCCTGCCAGCCCCTCCCCACCTCCATGTCCCTCCAGAACCAGCCCCTTTCTGCCTTTCATTAGAAAAGAACATGCTTCTAAGCGATGACAGCCTAACATGACAAATAACATAATACAATGAGGCAAAACTTCTAATAGGCATTGAGAGGAAAAGAGCCCAGGAGCAGACACAAGAGTCAGAGACTCAGACAGAAACACAGGATGTGTTCGCTTACAAGTGGATAATAGCTGTTGAGTGAATGATAACCAAGCTACAAGCTGTAGACCCAGAGAAGCTAGGTGAAGATGAGGAAGGAGTCTAGGGGGCCATCCGGATCTCTTTGTGAGGAGGAAATAGAGTCAGTTTTACTAGTGGACTGGGGCAGATAGGGATAGGAGTGGGAGAGGGAAAGGGGCGTGGGAGGGTGGAGTGTAGGGAGAGAGTGCAAGGAGGCATGGCGGGATTGGGAGGCACTTGAGAAGTGGTGTGGAAACCTAGAGCAGGAGAAACTTCTAGAATCTATGGAGGTGATCCTAGAGCAGTAGAAACTTCTAGAATCTATGAAGGTGATCCTAATGAGGATCCTGGCAATGGATGCAGAGTCACAACTGGCCATCTCTCGCTGCCAGGTGAGGCTTCTAGTGGCAGAACTGTGTTGCAGTCAATTGAGTTGTTGGCCAAGGGGACCCAGGCAGTCTCCAAACTGCCAAAGCAGCTTTCTTATAACAACTGCCTCTCTGTCTCAAATCGTCCCTGACCACCATGGCTCTTGAACCCCATTCAAGTGTGATCTTTCCATGGACATCAAGCTCCTCCGTGCCCTGACCACCCTCAAAGGCAGGCTTTAACCTGCAAGTGTAAAACAAGTTGTGTTTGGTTAGAGTGTTTAACAACAGCAACAGAATGAAGCCAGAACGCGAAGCCACCCTTATCAAGTCACGTTTGTCACCCTGCTACTATATACAAGTCCCACAAAATCCGAATTTCATGAAACCCACCTTGGAATCATACCTGTCCTAAAGATCAATCTACTAGCGTCTCAGTCTCTCCAGATTTCATCCTATAAGGCCCACCCAGGGTTGAGTCTACTAATCTTGCAATGCCTTTCCTTCCTTCTCGTGTCCTCTCCACTTTACATGCACAAGTTAAATTCAGTTACCGGTTACCAGTACTGTCCCTTACATGCTTGTGTGGAATCCTTTCTTCTGTCATGGTCATCATTATCCTCACCCCCCTATCCCCACCCCCACCCCACCGCCACCCCCACCTCAGGATTTCTACAGTAGCCTCTCAGCAGGTCCTAAACTTACCCATCAACAGCCTGTTACCAGCCAGGAGTTGCTCTAAAAATGTAAACCCAGTCAACTTACTCTTCTACTAAGAACTCGCAAATAGCCTCCCTCTTGCCCATGGTGGATATCAAAGTCCAAGTAATGTTTACAAAGCCAGCAATGGGATACTCCCCCCCCCCTCCACTACATACCCAGTGCAAACGCCTACACTGATTTCTTCTGTTCCTCCATCCCTCCAAAAGAGGCAAACCATGGGGCCTTTGTGTTGTTTCCTCTCCCTAGAATAATCCTAGCCTAAGTGTATCAGTTCCCCATCACCTTCCTCAAGCCTTGTTCAGATTTCAGCTGCTAAAATGGTAGCCCTGCCATGTGTGTGCAGGTGGTAGACTCACGTACATGCACACAAAACACTACTACACATAAAATTAAAATAATTGGTCTTGTTTTGAAATCACAGCTAATATACTGCAGCTTCACACTCCCAACTTTACGCTTTGCTTTATTTCTTTTTTACTACTACACTTTTAATGCCCACTTTCCTATATATCTGTATTGTTGCTAATTATCTCTCTTTACATTACCTGAAAAGGAAACAACTCCATCTGTCTTATTTATTTAGCCATTCATTCATTCATTTATATATCCCAAACGCTCTTGGTAATACCTAGTGTGTAGTAGATGTATAATAAATGTGTTTAAAGTGTAAAGATATCCCTCTATGTGTGACTAGCTGTTCTTCAGTAGAACCAAGCTAAGATTTACGGAGGTTCGAGGGAACTTATGGATTCCACTATTTTTACAGACAGTGGGTACAAAACAAATTCAGAGTTCTTTCATTCTAGCTCATCTCCATTCTTTTGGGTTATTTGCCAATACGTAAAAACATTTTCTTCCAAGGACCCCCAGTGTCCACTCTAGGATAGGACCCAGCAACCACATTTGGCTAGGATCCATACTGGGTAATGCCAACCAAAGAACAAAACATCCACCTAACTAAGCAAGACCAGATATCTATGCAAAAAAAAAAAAAAAATCCAAGCATCATAACTTCCGATGTTTAGATCCCCTCCAAAATAAACATAAACAGCCAAGAACAGCCAAGATGATCTGCCTCCTGAAGCTACCAACTCCATTGCAGTAGACCTTGAGGTAAGAAAGAACTTAGATGAGGCACAAGGACTTCAAAATAGCAATTACTAACATGCTCAAGGACTCAAAGAGGCCGTAATGAAAACACAAACAGTTGAATGAAGTATTGAAAACATTTCAAGACATGAAAAGTAGAATTAGTCAAAGAACTAGAACCACAAAGAAGCAGAAAGCTCCCGATTAGCACACACGTTACAGTTGAAAATTTCAATATTATCTACATTAGAAGAAAATACATCCAAATTGGCATCTCTATTTTACAGAAGTGTATATAATATGTTATTTTATGAAACATTGTATGTTACAAACAAATAAATAGCACTGACTAAAACCATTTCATTGAGGATATTGTTTTATCTTGGAAACCAAGATAATGGTATCCAAAGGAATGGAATTTTCTGCGCCTGTTCCAGAGAAAGCTCCAAGCCTTCAATTTGCAAATCTGAAATCTTTTGAAATTTATTTTCACTTTAAAGCACAGCTTTCTCATCCCCGTTCCAATGGATCACCAGCATGCCTCTTAGACACTCAATCCATTCTTCTCAACTCCTCTAAGTGAAGAGGAGAGAGGTAGAGAGGGCTGCGGAGAGCAGGTGTGTCTAATATCACTAAGCAACAGCTGGAGAGGGAAGAACTGAGGTGTTAAAGGGGAGAGAAATGGCTTTGTGCGGGGAACGGCTGTTATTGTTAAAAAAAAAAAAAAAAAAAAAAAAAGAAGAGTGAGCATTCGATCTCCACTCAGACATGAGTTGGGAGGAAGAAACACTGGTATTGCTGAGTCTGGTGAGGAATGCAATAGATTGCAAATTGCCTTTGAGATAAGCAAGATCGGCAAGATAATTGCCCAATTAGCGAATCAATGAACAAGCGAAGGAATGCATATGTCATGTGTGCACAAGTCAAAGGTTGCTCTGCTCCGGGAAGGAAGACGCTGGCGCTCAGGGGAAATACTGTAGCCCACTCTGTTGCTCTTCCTTTAAAGACTGGGCATAAGAGCTGCCTCTTAATAGTGCACAAAAGTAACTAAAAGTACATTATATGGTTCTCGTTTCTTCTCCGTGTGCACCCAGAGGAATGATGTCAGTGCATCATCAGCCGTCCGGCCTCCTGCTCATTCTAGGATTATCCTAAAAGTCAAAATATGAAGGGCAACTAAGAGTCTATGGATAAAGAGATGATGCTATATACATATGTAAGTATGTGTGTCTGTGTGCCTGTATGTATGCTGTTGTGTGTGTGTGTTCATGTGTGTTGTGTGCATGTATATAGTGTTACATTATGTAAACATATAAGGACACCTTGAACTCTAAAAGAACAAGGAAAAACATGGAAGACATGAGGCTGAGTGAGATAAACTAAACACACAAACACAGACACCTGTTTAACCACACTTTTCATGAACTACAGGTTTCCCTGTAGTGGTGTTTGTTTTGATTTGGATGTTCTTCTGTTGTTTGGTTTGGACCAGGTATTTGTTTGTTTGTTTGTTTCAGGACATGGTTTCATGTACCCAGGGCTGGCTTCAAACTCACCAAATAGCTAAGGCTAGCCTCTAACTCCTAACCCTCCTGCCTTCACCTCCCAGGCACCAGAATTAGGAGATGTGTACTACTATGTCTACAATAATATGGAATGTTTGTTATAAGCCGCATGCATGGAAAGAGAATATAATCCTGGCTGCTGGGGGTCACGAGAGAGGGGTGGCCTGCTTGAGGAGACGTAGGTCAATGGCCACAAAATCACAGACCCATAGGACATGTCAATATCTACAGAGCTAATGTAGAGCAGGAAGACTTCAGTTAGAAACATTCCAGCAGTGACTAGAAACGTGCTGAAACACTAGGACTGAGTCGCCACCAAAAATAGTAACTATAGGATTCTATAGATACACTACCTCGCTGAACTGTAGCTAACCCCCCTCTCACTCTCTCCCCCTCTCCCTCTTCCCTCCCTCTCCCTTCCTCTCACTTTCTCCCTCCCTCTCCCACTCACTCCATCTCCCTCTCCCTCCCCCTCTCTTCCTCCCCCTCCCTCCCACTCATTCCATCTGGCTCTCTCTCCCCCTCCCTCTTTCCATACTGAACAACTTATATACACAATAGGAATAAATGTGTGGAAGAAAAACATTCTAGTTGTATTCATATTGTCTCTGGTTTTACTTCTTGCATCTTCCCAATTATATATTAAATATAAACTGCTATGGCCTCAGTATATATATAGGTATATTACCCCATAATTTATGTAGCATATAACTTTAACATAAAGTAAACATACTTTAACCTCAGTTACATTTCTATATCATTTTCTTGGTTTATGACTATTTCACATGAAATTTTAGCATGACAATGTTTTCAGGGGCCTTCAACCAATCATTCCCAGATAATCTATAAATTATTTGAAAGAAAAACGAGGTCCGGTGATGGTGGATGTCTCCCTAACGTTGCCAGGCTGCACTAGAGTGCAGGTTCCTGCCCTGACCAGAACACACTTTGTAATAAGCAAAGTGAGGTGTAGAGAGGTCATCCAGGTTTAATTTGTGCAATAGTAGGTGACACCTTTCAAGGGAAACGCTCTTTTGAATACTCAGAATTTCCAGTAGGAAGTCATGTCTGTGGAAAAGAAATAACTGCAAAGTGAGTATTGAACCATTTGCCTTCAAATCACCTATTATTAAATATTTCATTATTTTCACATCATAGAGTTATTATATTTCCTTCTCCTTGATCTACCAAAAAGAAAAAAATCTAGCCTGATGGTAAAAGTGTTGGCTAAGTAAACTCTCTTCTGTTTTTGTTTTGTAAACGTGTACGTGAGATTTAAAAGTTTACCGGGGGGGGGGGTATTTTTGTTTTATTTTTGTTTGGGTTGTTTGTTATTTGTTGATTTGGTTTTGTTTTTTGTTGTTGTTTTAAACCTTTCTAATTCCTTTGTGCCTCAGTCATCCCAGGCTGTGAAGTGCACCCCCTGCTGGTAAGAAAATTATTAACACTTTAAGCCTAAAAATTACGAATTCACAGGACATGAGATACACTGACCTATAAAAAGATAATTGTCAAAGTAACCATCACATTATCACTCGATGCTTGTAAATCTGTTTTCTTTCCGTTTCTAAGACAGTAAAGTTGAAGGTAGATGTTAGGATTTATATTTGAATGACAGAAAGGAAGATCGCCTTCTGATCCACAGAGCCACATAAATTCAATGTTTGCCATATTCTACCAAGAAAGCGGTTAACGATAATGGATTTCAAACTGTCCATTGGATGCATGAAGCAGTCATATGTGAACGTCGGTACTGATAGGTCTTCTCCTCGCTCGTTTCCTAGCCATCTCTCCAGCAAACCGCCGTTGACCTTTTAATTATCGTCTTGCAAAGGCGGTAAGAGGAAGCCTGGGCATATCACAAATGCTACAAGTGAGGGCAGAAATGAAGAGCTCCTTCCCCAGTTTCTCCTCCCACTTCTGATCTAGCCCCACCATCCTCTTGCCAGCCACAGAAAATGCTCTTACATCATCCCAGGGATGGACAGTGTTGTGATCCCTGAGACAGGTGATGGGAGCATTATTTACACAGACAATGCAAAGCTTGGTCCTACAGCTGGCCTCTGTAAACTTCTCCACATCAAAGGCCCATCCTGTACAATCCAGATAAAAGTCACCACTTCTGACTACCACGATTCCCTTAGTGATTGTCCTCTCACTGTTCTTTTGACGTTGTTTTGTGTGTGGTGCATGTCGTCACACTGGAACAGGGAGGTACACGCTGGGAAACAGTCATCTGGCTCAGCTATCCATTGCTCTGTCCACCGTGGAATAGTACCTGATTCATAGCAAGTAATTACTTAATATTAGTTGAATGAATAAACCAGTGATTCATCGGGAATGATACAGAAATAACTTCAGCTTGGAACCAGAGATTCAGTAGTCTACTGGCTTGTAGAACTTCGTGTTGTGATTTCTAAAGAAATATTGTGTGGATAGCTTTGTGTACACTCAAAAAAAAAAAATACTCAAACACTATTCCAAAGGAATAAAAGATGAGGGAAAACATCAATTAAATGAATGTTGGGGCACCATGAAAAAGAGTTTGATTAGATATTGGAAGTCATTTCATGAATTACCTTATAAAATATTATTTCTTCTGGATTGCTGTCATATCCATTTAATCAAGAGTATTAAAACAAAGAATAGAAAATAAAAATAATCTATACAATACAACATTCCTGAAAATAGTTAAGTGCTTGGGTTGTTAAATATTTCACATGGTTTCTACTCCTTTTTAAATTAAGCTGAAAATAGATTATATCTCCTCCAAGAGCTATGAAGGGAAGTAGCAAAACAGAAAAAAAAATTGTAACCATGTGAGCAGTAGTTCTGAGCTTTGTTTTAATAGAACATTGCCAAGCCTTATTTAAACCAAAGTATTTCAAAACAGTACCACCTGAGAATATCTAAGTTTGGTCCAAAAATGGTATGTGTAAAATTCCTGGCAAAGAAACATGATACGCTCCTGAAAATATATTCATTGTAACACAACTTTAAGGTGAACACACTTAACAAAGAAATTAATAATCAAATATGCATAGCTCATTCTCTCACAGTGCAGTCTGTTTAGAGGACAAGAGAGAGAGAGGGGGAGAGGGAGAGAGAGAGAGAGAGAGAGAGAGAGAGAGAGAGAGAGAGAGAGAGAGAGAGAGAGAGAGAGAGAAGTGACTACAGTCATTTGGTGTTTTGAACACTGCCCATCACTGTCCATTTTATCGCCAACATTTTTGCCCTTATAACACACACGATGAGAGAAATGACCTTTGAAAGAAGACCGTGGGTTGAACTGAGAAAAAAAATCCAGCAACAAAATATGATAGAAAAAGATCTGTTGTTGCAATTGTACTTGGATTTTCATCAAAAATGACCAACTTTCCCAAGTGGTAAAATTTTTCTCCTGGTTCTCAATGACAATTCCCCATCCAACTACAGGTGACAAAGGGAAAAACTCAACTACTATAATACAATCAGCTCTTTAAGATAAAAAAAAAGCAAAGCAAGGTGAAATTTAATGTCTATTCGTATATATGTAATAATCATTTGTTTATAATTTGGGATATCTATAACACTTTTCATAATAAATTATTTGAATAGATTGTTCATGAATTAAAAGCCAAAAAGACAATGCCACATTCATGAAGTCATCGTGTTCCTTTATACTTAGCTTCCTGAAGACTAAAGGAAGCAAACAGGAAGAAGGAAGACAGCACTCTGCGTGTGGTTGTTTGTTAGTGCATTCATTTAATAAGATTTTCCTGAGTGCCTTTTACGTGCCAGAAATTTATAACCGCTAAGAATTCAAAGATGTACATGGCCCCAGCTCCTTTAAAGCTGAGAGAGGGTGTGATGTGTCAGGAAACTTCAGGTTTGGGAAAAAAATCCTACCACCTGGAACATTCTCAAAGCAAACAAACAATAGAAGACAAAATCCTAAGCAGTTACACCATCGGAAAGAAAGAAACTTGTGATCCCACCCATCTACTGCTCCCACAAAGATTTATAGCCCTGTTTTCCAAGTGAATAAAGCAATATTGTGGAGGTCTGTGACACATGAATTCCAAGACTAGGAACTTCTTCGATCAGAACTGCGAGTCAGGTAGCCCTATTCCCTGGGGCCACTGATCACACTCATTTCTCCAACCCCACAGAAGAAACTCCTCTCCCTTAACTCTCTAGCTACAAGGGCTGACAGGAACACTGGAGCAGCCAAGCAGCATTTGAATGACTCCAAGTCCCCTGTAACTGCCCTCAAATGCCTCTTCTTACGCCCTTAGCACGAGGAAACTGCTATCCGGTAAGTGTAGCTAAGAAAATACTACCCACCATCTATTTCTACATCTCTCTACCATGTGTTTTTCAACTCTTTGAGACGTTCATGGAAAGCAGCATAAGACGCCACATTCTTGAAAACAGACGAGTGGTTAGGTTGGGAAACCATAGGACAGCCAGTGAAATAGTGTAGTTGGCTAAGGCAGACCAGGGTTGAAGCAGCAGTATCTCCAAGGTCTCCAAGATGCTATGCTCTGAACCCAATTGTCTCTTGTATAAGAGGAGCTAGAACTGACTGCCACCTTTGTAAAACACTGTCAGCACATGAACATGACATAAATCATAGTGACAACAGATCCTACCAGGAACTTCAGATTAATCAAAATAATAACAATTGGTGTATGAATTTTCTGAAATCTTCTCACTGAGCATATTTAGCTAGACTCTATAGAAATCTAGGATTTTGAAGACCTAAAAAGACATCGATAGAAGTTATTTTGAGCTGGTGATGAGCCCTCCCAACCCAGATGATACACGCTGATGCATTGAGAACCATCTGTAAATGTTAAAAATCTAACTGTTGAAATATTATGTGTTTGATAAGTCTGTATTCCTAAAGCAGATACAGCAAGCAGAAAGCTCTGTATGTAATAAAATTTAATTTTATCATTTTTATTTTCCCTTAGCTAAAGACAACATATTGAAGCCAGTGGGAGACACATACATCAGACATTCAAAGAGAGAAGGAGGGATGGATGGATGGATGGATGGATGGATGGATGGATGGATGGATGGAGACAGGAAGGGAAGGAGGGAGGGAGGGAGGGGCAGAGGGAGGGAGGGAAATTACTGCTTTATAATAATGTGGTTTTAGGGACTTTTTCCTCTATAGACATTTTGTGAGGGCAGAAAAGTACTTTTCTCACTGCTCACTTTCTCACTGAATTTTCTCACACCACAAAAGTGTAAGTCTCTTCAGCAGTGAAACAATATCCAATCCACCCCAGCTCAAGTCTCTCTGTTTTATCCCTGAAAGTATCCTACCTGATCAAATGTTTGGGAACACAGTGTGAAATAACCTAGTCTAGAGCATAGCACCCAAATTGCATCCTGGCCCAATAACAAACAGAACTGGCAGACTCGGTATACTAGAATATGGCTAAATATTTTACAATCCAATGTAACCATACGAGGACAATATTCTCCTTACCCGAACGTTAACAAGGTTAGAAAAGGAAAGTCACTTAAACCTAAAGAATGGAGGGAGATAAAAATCTTCAGACAAGGAGGTAAGTGTTCTCGTGGGGCAGACGAATATTATCCTGAAGTCTGCCCCGCTGACAAAAGAACTCAGAGCACGTTCACACAACTTCCTTACCTTACAAAAGCTGAAAATCAACCCCTTGGTCAAGGGGCCTTCATGGGTCCCACATTTGAAAACCCAAAGGGTCGCAAGGGGAGCATTCAGACGCTGCAGATACTGTCAGGCAAACTAACCCTATCATTGAGAATTCGCAGTTTATATTTGAAATTAAAAAATAATAATAAAACAGTAAATGCCTCAGGATACTCATGCTTAAGGAGGATGCTATTATCAGATAATAAATCAGGTACAATTCTACAATTCCAAGATTGAGCAGAACACAATTTCCCTGGTTAATGCATTTGCAAAACTAAGGGTGTTAATAAACGCACAACAGGAGAAGGGAAAGAAGGCTTCCTGCTGCTAATGGGTACCGTTTGAGATTTAAGATAATAGTAAGTCTAAAGTTCCAGTATCCAAGTCTTCGCGCAAACACTACGTCGAGATATTTACCACCATACGCATCGTCATCCGCCCAGCACGGCATCTCTGCTGGACTCACTCTGTTATAAAAACCACTCTTATTACTAGTCCGGAACCACAGTGTGAGTAATGAGCTTCATCGCAAGCTGCATAGGATCATTTAATGAACGGCAATCATGTGAAATTGCTTTCCAGTAGAATGTGTGGAAGTCAGGCTGTCCCACTTAATAACCTACTTTGTTTACTTCGCTATTCCGTCTTTAGGGTGTGATAATCTAGAGGCAGAAGCGATGTAAAAGCCAATATGTAAAGATAACATATTAGGTTTCCGTTAAGCAATGAAAGGTCACCTTCAGACGTAGCAACGCACAGGAGCCAAAATCCCATTACAATCATCCTATAGATGGATACAGTGGCAATAGGGGCTGTATCTAAAAAAAACCTTCTCAACAATATATGCAGAGAGGAAACTAATGACCTTGACCCAACTTGCCATAAATGTACTGATTGGGACCTAGAGATCCCTTAAATACTTGGTATTAAATACTTGGTCAACTAACGTGAAAGAAATTTACTAGGTCTTTTAAGGTGTGTTGTCTCACTGGATCACATGAAATCATGATAAACCAAAAGACCACCATCATCAGGGATGCAGACATGAACCCCCACCTATAACCAAGAAGCTACTTCCAACTGACAACTGATCACGAAGGAAAAATTAGTTTTTTCCAATGGAGTCTCCATGCCCAGCATTAGATGACAAACAAAACAACAAACCTAAAGGTATTTTTGGAGATTGTTTTCCCTCTCATATGGCTTTTGGGTATTTTATGTTTTGCTTGTTTGTTTGGGGGTTTTGTTTATCTTAATGGTCTCTTGCTTATATGTTATTACTTCAAATTTTGTGGTTTTATGGGTTTTGCGTGTGTGCTCATATGTATGTATTTCTCATACTTTTTCTTTTTGTCTTGTTATATTCTGTTTTATATTCCTGTTTTTGTTAAAAAAAAAAAAAGAGGTAGAGAAAAGAAACACAGAGTTGTTGGTGTGGATCTGGGAGGAAATGAGGGAGGGAAACCCACAATCGGAATACATTGTACAAAAAAAAAAAAAATCAAAAATAATTTTAAAATTTTAAATGTATTTCATCATGATATTCAAAATCTTTAGCAATTTCCAAAAGCTTACCCAGGAATGATAATTGGACTAGACCATATATATTAATATTATTGATCTAAAATTTTTACAATTGAATTAAAAGTATTTTTACTCAAAAAAAAAAACTCTACTGTCCTCACCATCCTTAATTTTATACCTTGGTCAGTAAAACATAGAACTTAATATCTTCTCCCTAAGTATACTGCATGAATGTACCACAATAGTGTACCAAATCTGGAAGCAAGATACCAACATTCAGACCAAGGAAACAACATATTAACCAACATTACTGAGCAATTGTGTACATCGTGTGTGTGTGTGTGTGTGTGTGTGTGTGTGTGTGTGTGTGTATGTGTGTGTGTATATGTGTGTGTGTATGTATATATGTGTGTGTGTGTGTGTGTGTGTGTGTGTGTGTGTGTGTGTGTATGCGCGCGTGTGTGCGCACACACAGGTATGGGACACCCTGCGTTGGTTTGCATTCCTATGAACAAGTATGGAGAGACATGGCCAGAAGCAAGAACTTCAGGTGAAGAAAGACAATTGCATTTGACAAATGATGTTTCAGTGTGTGATGAGGAAGGACCCTCAAGGGCACTGACAGCTCATTTTTTACCTAAATCCCGTTTCAGTAAAGCTCTCCAGGACTATGAAACTTGATGAACTTTTTAAAAAATCCTCTCCCTTCTAAAACACACACACACAAAAAAAAAATCTCAACTTTGAAAATTCTCCAGCTCTCCAGACATTCAGCAGACATTGCTTCAGGTTGATATAGAGACTTACTGGTAATGCTAATTGGAAGAAGGAATTCTGCTAGAATATTCCATCTACTCCAAATCCCTTTTCACAAAGCACCAGGGAAACAAAATTTAACATCAAGATACAGGTGACCTATTACTGAAGAAAAATTTCTTTTTCTAATGAAAAATGGAAAGCATAGTGAAGAAACATCCCCATGTTACCAGAATCAACATCCATCCATCACTCATACAGAGAAGAAGAAAATGTCACTGGCAACCTGGTCAGGCTGTTAACAACACTTGCTATGTGTGTATGGGGTACTAGTAAACAACATAAAACACAGGGTATTATTGTACGACCTTTGCCCTCAAGGACCATATTAGAGGAAGGATGATTTGCTGTAATATCCTTTGGTCAGGGGAGTTGGAAGGAAATGATAAAAAAAGACCGTGTGTTCTAGAAAGCAGCGGATCAGCAAGCTAATCCACCTCTACAATGTTTTAGCTGCATGATATTAGGGATAACAGCTGAATTATTGAAGGCTTATCAGGCATAGGGGAGATCTGGTACACAAATTCACCCCCAGTTAGTCCTCACAAATTCTACCAAGTAAATATGTCACATATTACCTCACAAGGTGTTTAGTGTTCCTCAGCCTTAGTTTCACTTCAGACATAAGTTATTGATACCAACCACAACACATGAAACTAGCCAATGATGGATGCAGATCATATCATTTGAATATTATACACTTATAGAAATGACATTTACAGGTTACAAAAAAAAATCTGTCCTAAGAGACATGGTCAGAACTTCTTACAAATGAAATTTGATACAATAAATGCCTATGTGCCTGTTATATATCACATCCTATATAAAACTGCAATGCGAACAAAGATAAATGACATAATTTCTATCACTAAGGAGCTTGCGGTCAACCTAATAAACCGCTGAAACTCAGGGTGCTGTTGTAATTGTAGGGATGAATGGAGAGTTGCGTTTTATCTCACATGGGTATGTACCAAAAACACCAGCTGATGACTACTGAAATTTCCCAAGGAATTTTGTTGAAATATAACCAGAATATTGATCTCAATTGCAAATCTTATCATTTGGGACAATTAAGAAAATTTTCCCTTGGAAATGGGGAGAAATATGATACAACATGCTGGAGATCCCTGCTGTAAAATAGAACCAAGCAGGAATGAAACATTTGAGAGTGCTTATAACAGACAATGTAAGTAAAGGGCAAAATATCCCTCATCTTCCAGGTAAGTCCCATCAAAACATAAGCTTTGAAATGTGTTAATTCCCTGAAACATCATAAATATTAGTCAAACACATTGCCCTTCATCACCAAAACCCAGTATTGCTTCCGCACGGGAAAACACCAACTTAGGGACACCAGAGCATGATACAGATGTGCCTCTAACAGCTCTCTGGTAACAGCCAAGAATAATGACAAACTGCATGAAAAAGAACTCAACGTAATGACTTTAAGAAAATAGCAAGACATATGGGAATACAGACCCAACAATTTAATGAAATTGAAAAGGTCCTTTGTTACGTTATAGTCTTAAGTAGTATAGAAGCAAAGCTTCCTGAGGAAAAAGGCATGAACACTCTCCATATCTTAGGAAAGATACAGACATTGGACCCAGGAAGTTTTAAAGACTCCTGATAGGTTTAGAACATATCCCTCACTGAGGCTTTTTATAGGCTAATTGCCGAAGTTCACAACAAACATGTAGAGAAAAGTGTCACACCACATAAGGGACAAGTGTCACACCACAGATAAGGGACAAGTGTCACACCACATATAAGGGACAAGTGTCACACCACATAAGGGACAAGTGTCACACCACATAAGGGACAAGTGTCACACCACATATAAGGGACAAGTGTCACACCACAGATAAGGGACAAGTGTCACACCACATAAGGGACAAGTGTCACACCACAGATAAGGGACAAGTGTCACACCACATAAGGGACAAGTGTCACACCACATATAAGGGACAAGTGTCACACCACAGATAAGGGACAAGTGTCACACCACATAAGGGACAAGTGTCACACCACATATAAGGGACAAGTGTCACACCACAGATAAGGGACAAGTGTCACACCACATAAGGGACAAGTGTCACACCACAGATAAGGGACAAGTGTCACACCACAGATAAGGGACAGTGTCACACCACATATAAGGGACAAGTGTCACACCACATATAAGGGACAAGTGTCACACCACATATAAGGGACAAGTGTCACACCACAGATAAGGGACAAGTGTCACACCACAGATAAGGGACAAGTGTCACACCACAGATAAGGGACAAGTGTCACACCACAGATAAGGGACTAACTTGGACTTCTCAGCAGCGTTCTTGAAAGCCAAGAAAGAATGAAATGATATATTCAAAGCCCTGGACGGAAAAAACCTATTAGTCAAGGATATTATACCAGAAACACTAACATACAGAAGTAAGAAAACAATAACAACACAAGCAAAAACTGAACGATTTCATCGTGACCAGACCAGCCACATAAGAAGGGCCTCAAATAAAAGCCCTCACTGGGAATGAAGACAGTAACTAAAATCACGAAAACACAGAAATACGGAAAAATTACTGGTGAAGTGAATGCATCAAAATGCAAAGAAAATACCAATACCTAAAACCACCAAACCACAAGGGGGACAGGAGGCAAAGACATGAACGACAGACACAAGATAAGAAAAGATAGCGAAAGGCAAGAGATATCTGTGAATTAATAAAAACTTACATATAAGTGAACTATTCCAAAGTTTTTTAAATGTAGGCTGGCTGACTGAATAAAGGAACTAAGACTCCGTGATACATGGCCTACGGGGAAGTCACTTCATCTTAATGACACACTAAACTGGGAGATCTTAAAAACAAAAGCCAAAAGGAAGTGTGAGTAGCAATATTTATAGCGAACAAGATATGAAAATCATTGTATAATGACAAAACATCACCTCAACAATAAGAAATACAGAAATGCCCAACACTGCTATGCCCAATTAAAAATATAAAAATGTTATAATCGATTGCTGTCCTGTGGATATGACACAGCCAAGGCAGTCATGGTCTCACGGCATCTGTGCCTACACCCAACTGAGCCTGAGAGCAGACCATCCTGGATGACAGAGAGTTCATAGAAGTCTTGCCCGCCCCTGCTGAACTAGTGGCTACTGATTCCATCGGAGGAGCAGCCTTTGCCTTTGGTTTGGTACCCACTGAGGAGGTCAGCAGACTCCTGTAGATAGTTGCAAACCCACAGTCCCAGGAATGACACTACCTAAATTCACGGGGTCTCAAAGAGAGGGTGAGAGAGTAAGAGAAGAGGGGAAAGAAAAACAAGAAAGAAAAGGACAAAAAGAAAGAGAAAGCAAAGACAAAACAATAGCCGCATCGTCATGAGTGTGGTAAGGGCTGACCTTTGACCTTCGCACTTGTGCTGTGACACACTCGTGTCCACACTGTCATGCACACAGAGACACAAAACAGAAGAAAAGGGGAGGGAAGGAAGAAAGGAGTGAAAGAAAACTCGGGATAAAGACAAATACAGCACACGAAGCTCACAGGTATGGAGTTCCCAGAGGACGCCTGCCTTGTCAGGGTGTGGAGTCCCAGATGACACGAAGAAGAGGGCAAAAGGAACAGGCAGAGATCAATGGAAATTAACACCTGCTGACCAGATTGTAGATTCCCCCTACAACACCCAGGGTTTGCATCCTATACAACAAGGAGTGGACGGCCACTCAAGAGACCTCCTCGTGTTTGCACTGGTTTCAATACTAACATACTCACCTAGTTACGTCTCATACCCCTGCATATTGATGTGTCACCACTTCTATGCCAGGCCTTTCCAGACCAGGAAACAGGAAACAGCATGCAGTCCAAAGCTGTCCCACAGCACAGCACACAATCTAATTTTCACATTTTCAAATGGATTAAAATGATCAAAACAACGATGCTATCTCATAATAACCATATACATTCTAAATTTTATATACTTCTCCGTTGGAGGGCCTCTCGCTCTTGGGAGCTTTTCTTCACTTTTCCTTAATAAATATGTGTTTCCCGTGCTTAAAAAAAATCAAATGGCAATATCCACATAAAGTTTTATTTGAATACAGCCACATTTGTTCTTTGACACACTGGGCACACATGGTGTTCTGAAGGAAGGTCAGCCTGTACACGTTTGTAATCACAGAAATTCATGAAACGGAAGCAAAATGATACCAGTGGGTTTGCAGACAACCTGGGATGCACAGTAAGTTCCAGCTAGAACAGACTTTCTGTATTTAACATGAAGGAGATAAAACAGGGTCCAACTGTAGACATGAACAAGGAATTAGACTTATGCAACTCGGTACGTTAGATGCTAGTTACAAATAACCCCACAGTGCTGTAAGAACACACACAGGACAGAGCAGAAAAGGCCTGGGATGAAGGCAATGCGGCCTCTGTAATGGAATTAGATAAGCATTAGCGGTCATACAGAGAGGGGGCTTATAGATCGGTGAGACCTTCCATTTCACTTTAATGACAATGAAAGCTGTTGGGTTTCAAGAATGCCTGTGTCACTATTGGTTTTATATTTTTAGTTATCCCGGCAGAAATATATCTGATTGTACTCCATGACCCTTTTTGTGACACGGGAAACAACCACAAGGTACCCATCATCCTTACTCATTTTCTCTCTTGCAGGAAAATAATAATGATAGCTGACACACACCAAGTGGTATTTTGTGCCATGCACTTGAAAGGGGCTTTTGTGGTGCTAACTCATTCTGTCCTTGTGTATAGCTTAGGAGAGTCAGTCTTGTTCACCCGGGTACATATAAACCTTTTTCTTTGCCTGGATGAACACATTTATCACATTCAAATTACAGAGTTTGCTTCTGTTCCCACATAACAAATTGAGTAACTGTAGCATAACTTGAGCCCCCTCTGTCAAGCAGCACAGGAAGTTGGACACTCACTCATCCATCCACAACCTTTATTGACTGTGTGTCTATCATTCTGGGGAGCGGCCGCGTTGGCATGCACGGATGAGTCCCTGACACCTCTTAGCATCCTCAGGGTAGCAATAAGGCGGCAAAAACATTATCAATGTTGAACCTAAAGCACAGTCACTGTTTACTCCATCAGCCTGAGATTACATGGGGGAAACATCTAATTCTCAAAAGTCTTATATCTAAGTGGTCTTATGGCCCCAGGCTCAAGCAATGGAGAAAAAGAGGGAGAAACAGGAAGGTAGGAACGACAGAAATCATGACGTCTCACAAAGGCCATTGGTATTGTGAGCCTGTTCCCCGTCACTAAAACTGAACAGGAGATTGTTGCCTTAGGTAACTAAGTTAATAGTAGGGGAAGAGGAACAAGGGATGTGGCATAACTTTAGTAATTATATCATTTGTGTGTGTTGGGGGGTAACTTGATGGCTCAAAGCTTATTTGGAAATTAGATAAAATTGCAGGACAAATACGGAAGTTGTCATTTATTGAATAAAAGCCCAGATACTATAACATTTAACGAACCAAGCCTTTAGGCCCATGTATTAGAAAACAAACTTTTTTGGGGGTGTGGTGAGGGGGAGTTGAGGTAAGGGTTTCTCTGTGTAGCACTAACTGTCCTGAAACTCATTCTATAGACCAGGCTAACCTAGACCTCACAGAGATTCTCTTGCCTCTGCCTCTCAAGTGCTGGGATGAAAGGCATTTGCCACCACCACCTGGCATTTTTAAGGAAAAAAAAAAGTTCCTATAGTATAGCTAGACTCTAAATCTTTACAGCAGTAACATTCATTTGAAGTTCAGCAAGGTAAAGAAAGCACAGAGAAGTAATGCCAGAACATATCAGCATTTTTCAATCCATCCGAGTTACACAGCGTCACAATGACATTCATTCCGTTCCGCGCAGCCTGAACTTGATCTATGGCTTAGCGAAAAGAGAAGGATAAAATCTGGTGTGCTGGGACATGGCACAGCCTTCTCAATTGTGAGCTTGCAACAGTATGGCTACCAGCCTGGGCCTTCACAAGACTAGGCCTATCAGCATTCAGCCACGGCTGGGGAAGTCACGTGGGCCCCTGCCCCTCCTGCTGAACTCTCCCAGCAGAGTGAACTCATTTTCTCCTGCTGTGCACCCACTGGTGAGCCTACCTGACACCAGTGGTAAGTACAAAGCCATGGTTTGGCCCTAGTTCAACTCAGTGGGTCACAGAACAGAGCAAACTACATGAAGATGGACAAGGGATCTATATGCCAGGAGGGCTGGTGGTGGTGGAAGGTGCCAGAAGGTGGAGGAGGCATCAGGGTGCATTGGACACGTGTGCGGAGTTGTCAAAAACAGTCTGGATGGTAGGTAGAGGGAAACCCTTCTCACACACATTTGCCTTCACTTGACTCTTTTCAATCCTTCATGACCACCAGAAGGAACCCAATCTTTAGTTCTTTGTTACAGGAGCCAACTTACAAAAAAGATTTAGAGAAGAGCCAAATCGATTTTAGATAAGATGGTGAGACTTAGATAAGTTTGGTTAGTTCTAACATGTCTCTGTGCCTAACTCCAGATATCTGCTCTCTTATTGCCTGGAAAGACTGCCGTCATTGGCTTTACATGCTACCCATACAGATGCAGTGTCTGAAGCATGCCAGTCTTCCCTCTGTCTTCTTGGTCATCCGTGGTTGCACTGAGACCACAAGTAGCTCCATAGTCTCGAGATTCATGCTCTCGGTACTCTGCAAATATTTAATATCTACTGCCAACAGTGCGGTCACCTCCAAAGCTATAGCATAAGAACTGTGACTCTACTGTGTTCACACAAAATAAATGGCCCTGGAGCTAGAATCGAAAGAAAGAGAACACTGCATAGACAGAGACACGCGTGCTGAAAAGTATAACACTTCTAAAACGGCGCTATTACCTGCTGCTTGATTAGGACTCAACCCCTGGAGACTGCATTCATTTTGCAACTAAAACGACGCTAATGTCCCATATGAGACACCATTCTGGTTTCCGCGTAATGACAAAATGACAGACAGGACAGACATCATGTCACCATGGCAGGAAGCAGTTTCACCATAAGATGCATCACCGTCTCTTTCCGAACAGCACAGATAGAATTTCACCTAAAATTTCCACTGCTGGTGTTCCTTTGTGCCATTGTTGCTTTAAATTGATTTGGATTTGTGTTGTATTTCACTTTGAATAAAATAATGGGCATTGTACTTTTGTTCTTTTTTTAAGGTTCATTTATTTATTATGTATACAGTGTTCTGCTGCATGTATGCCTGCCAGCCAGCAGAGGACACCAGATCTCATTAAAGTTGGTTGGGAGCCACCACGTGGGTGCTGGGAATTGAACTCAGGATCTCTGGAAGAGCATCCAGTGCTTTAAACCCCTGAGCCATCTCTCTAGTCCAGGTATTGTACTTTTAAAGCATTTAATGATAAAAAAGTATTTTGTGATAAAAATTGTAACAAATCAAATTTGATTTTTTAGCTCTGATTTGTACTGATTGGTGTTCCATGTTCCAATTCAAGCTACAGTTTTGACCTAAAGACAAGTTATGCTTAATAACAAAAAAAACTTTGCAAACTGATCCTAAGAAATATGTAGAAACCCCAAGCATTCTGCTCAAGGTGCTCAATTGGCTAGTAACATACACTAACAGAGCAAACAACCAAACCTCCTGCATTTTCTACATGTCATATATTCCAATCAATGTAGGTATCCAAAGAATGAGAACCTTTAAAGACTTATATCCCTGGGTGCTTTCGGGGGCTATAGTAAACAGTTGGGGAAAATCTTCATATTATCCTTTTAGCTGAGTGTTTATATTAACCATGACAAGAATTAATTAAAATCCACCCAGTTCTTTTCCTACCCCTCTAAGAATACTTAGGAACGGGGGAGCTTGACAATTGTCCTATTGGTGTGATTTCCTCTGCAGAATTTGTTTCAGAGGCTGACCTCACTGGGGGTAGGTATGCAGTCAAAGAAGGGACACAGCAAAGACGGCAAGCAAAGGGAGACTCCTCTGGGATCGGACCTACGCCCT
Organism: Cricetiscus sungorus; assembly: GCA_030556225.1. Taxonomy (NCBI): domain Eukaryota; kingdom Metazoa; phylum Chordata; class Mammalia; order Rodentia; family Cricetidae; genus Cricetiscus; species Cricetiscus sungorus. The sequence goes on from JANBXA010000616.1 coordinate 4,963,072, forward strand.
GTATCCGTCCTCCTGAAAAGGTACAGTGAGGTACTCCGCCAGAAATGGGCTTGCCTGTTGTTCATGTGAATTTCCCAGCTCTTAGAAAAGCATCCCTTGTCACTGGGATAGGCTAATCTGCTTATTGATCTGATTTCCTTTCTCCCCTTCCAGCTAGATTGAACCTGCCGGGTTGCACGTTTCCGGACCTGTCCCACAGACATCTCTGAGCTGTCTTCTGGCAAAGAGCAATCATGTCTGCCCTCTTTGCTTTGGTTTCTGGAATCTGGGAGAGAGGGTATGTTTTTGGAGTTGATGAATTATGCCATCACTGTCTCTTCTGTTTTCATCAAAAGTTTCCATTTCAAAAGCTACTCAAAACTGTGATAAATCCCCTGGGATCCCAAGCTTAAACAGAGCAGTATCAACAAAAGAAAGCATTTAGAACTATAAATTTGCATTTAAATGCTTGACCGTAATGGCTTCACTTATGTAGCAGTATCAAACAGCACGAGATACATCAGAACACAGCTGGAAATTATAGTTCTAACTTATTTGATTTCACAATAATTTTAGGGTCTTTCCTTTCAAAATCAATAGCTCAAAGACATACCTTTTTTTTTCACAAGGAATTCTCTCTTTTGGAGTAATGATTCTCCTACGGTTCACAGGATGGTATAGACACGGGCACTACTTTGACAATTATTATCCCTAATGTTTAAATTCAGCTAAACAGCATCCGCCACATATTTATAAGTATAAAATTAAACAAAACCAATGAACTGAAGGCAGACTAATTTAAAATATGTAAATGACAACTTTCTAGGTTGAACAAAGGATTTGGGAGGATGTTACTATTTCAAGCTGTATTTGAATGATGGAAAGATAAAGAATTAGCGTATAGTGTGCTGCTCTTCAGTCATGGCCCTAGGACCCAGAGAGGGACTACTAGGACAATATTTATGACCGGACAAGTTAATAAGTTCATGGGGCAATGAAGTAGCGGAGAGAAAAGGTACTAGAGAAAAACAAATTATTCTGAGAAGTTGTATAAATTTGATTTTTTAAAGATTTATTTTATCTGTACTTCACTGTGTGTCTGTGTGTGAGTGTGTGTCTGTCTGTCTGTCGGTTGGTCTGTCAGTCTGTCTCTCAGTGTGTATGCATGAGCATGTGCCCCAGTGTATGTGGGTCCATGTGGAGGCCAGAAAAGTGAGTCGCATCCCTTGGAGCTGTAGGCAGTAACATTTGGATCACAGCAGCCCCACGTGCACAGTAGAATTGAAACTTAAGAGCAGCAAGTGCTCTTGAGTACTGAGCCATCTCTCCAGCCCTAAACTGAAATGATTAAAGAGCCAAATGTATTACAACAACTCAAGTAAGAAAATATTCATGGTAGCTTTGTGCTGCTGTTATAAATATGGTATCTATATTTATATAGCACCTTTCACTCAAGAATTCCAAAGCAATCTAATGATTTTTTTTACCTAGAAAATTACTGTTGCCCTACATTACAGACAGTAAATTTTACCAATACTTTACACACACACACAAACACACACACACACACACACACACACACACACTTGGGGGGGAAGGAGTGAGTGAAGGAGAGAGAGGCATATGTATACTGCACTTTGCTATATGACTGCTCAAAGTATATTTTTGTGTCCAAGACCTATGTGTACTAAGCACTGTTTTCTTCCTAGAGAGAGGGAGAAACCTAAATAGACAAGAGTTTCATAATTTACCCAATTTGTCACCAACAAGGATTGGCATACTAGAGCTTCTAACTGCGGTCTTTGTGGAACTCGGGGCCTGCATCACACGTTCATGGTTGCTCTACCACCAGCCCAACAGAACCTCTGGAACAGTTGCGTCTCTGAGATGCCACAGGCTAAGAATTCCCTGACTCACTTTGCCGGGCTCAGTCTATGTCCCTATAGTGAAGAACTGTGAACCTCCAATGTAGATGCTTAGTGGTTAACTCAACCTGTTGCGATGGCAGGCTGTAGTGGCAGGTGGAACTCAAGTCCTGGAGACCATATAGTGGCAAAGGAAGGCAATGCCCTGTGTTCTGGTGATAAGAGTGAGGGTTCTTTGAACTCAGTATATGACATGTTGTGGAGGCAAATAGCCATATTGGCCTTCTGTGGTTTTATTCTGGGTTCCTGCTGTGTCAAGCTCAGCTGGACTCAATGTGTTAGTCTGTCTCCAATGAGCTAAGCCAAGGGCAGTTCATTAGCTTCTTCACAAGAAGACCCACACTCTCTTCCTTCCTTACCCTCGGCACCATCTCTCTCTGTGTCTGCCAGAACCAGTAGATCTTGGAAAACTAATGTTTCTCTTTCCCTGAGACCCAAAGCAGACATTTGGACAATAATGCTCAACTACGTGCTAGTAAATGCTTGTGAAGTTGCTAAATCTGGTCCACTGAGACAAAACATGTTACCAGGGAGTAATAATAAAAGATATATGGATAGATAGATGATAGACACATAGATAATAGATAGATAGATAGATAGATAGATAGATAGATAGATAGATAGATAGACACATAGATGATTGATAGATAGATGATAGATAGATATATGATAGACACATAGATGATAGATAGATAGATACATAGATAGACAGACAGACAGACATACAGACAGATAGATAGATGATAGACACATAGATGATAGATAGATTGATAGAAAGAAAGGAAGAAAGAAAGAGAGAGAGAAAGAAAGAAAGAAAGAAAGAAAGAAAGAAAGAAAGAAAGAAAGAAAGAAAGAAAGATAGATTCAGAGTCACCAGTACCCAACTTAGCTCACAGGTAAATTTTTGCAAAGTGTAGAAATTCAACTAATTTCCCTGTATTTGCTCTAAACTATCACTTAATCATAACAGAAGGCTCTCAAAGCTCCTGACAGCCAACAGTGGCAGCTTCTGAGTCAACTACATCCCTGACTGGCCACCTGTTGTAAGATAAGAGCCGACAAATGTGAGGAAAATCAATTTTGTTTACTAATCAGGAAAAGAAACAACTGCCCCAACAGCCAGGCCAACTACCCAAAGGATAAAGAAGGTCCAAACTGCATCCCATTTTCTGGGAGTCTTTATGTCCCTCCTTCCTGCTGACACAGGAGTATCCACTGTCTACTATCTGCATTTCGACAACATGCTGCCAAAACCTGAGTTCACTTAGAAAGCACCAGCTAAAAGGTGTGTTCAATGTCTGGTTATTAGATCCTCATTAGAGAACACAGGTAGGTACTTTCAAAGTTAAGTACCATTAAATTCTGAAAATAAAAAAATAATTCTCTCAGTGTTTAATTTTTTTAATTTAAAATTAAATAACCTTTTAAGCTTTACAAGTTGGTCTTAAACAATCATTTTGTGTTTTGGGTCATGTCACAGAAACTATCTTAAACACTTGAGATTTCCAACCTGTAAGGAAAACATTACTAGGATCAGGAGTACAGTTGCCTGAACTGACAGGGAAAAAAAATGAAAACTACTAATTATGTAAGACCCAGCACATGCCTCGTGTACTGGATAGGTTCACCTCTGTGCTTCCTTTTTCATCACTAATATCATGGTAAGATGCTATTATTATAACTGTTTTACAAACAGAGGCATTATATTTTTGAGATGTAAGCAACCTCATCTAAAAGTCATACAACTAGTAATTAGAAGGTCTTCTGCCAAAAGAGCCTTAATGAGTCACGCAGGACACAGTTCCTATGTGTTATGCTTAAAGGATTAAATTCCTATGAGAAAGTAGCTATCTATCAAACAACGGAACAGAACACTCTGTGTTGAGAGAATTAAATGTTCTTTTCTAAAAGCCAAAATACGTGGGCAAGGGCAAGAGAAATTTTCTCTCCATGCTCTGGTGTTCCCACAAGAGTTAAACATAGGCTAAAATCCTGGTGAGAATAACAGTGTATTCAGAAGAGGGGGTTGAGAGCAGAACTCGTGATAGGAGCCACACAAAAGGGGGGATCTGTAGAGAATATCTGCCTGGGGTGGGTTAATAGGAACGGCCCCCTCATGTGTTTGAACGCTTGGCCTGTAGGGAGGGGCACTATTAGGAGGTGTGGCCTTGTTGGAGTGGGTGTGGCCTCGTTGGAGGAAGTGTGTCACTGTGGGAGTGGGCTTTGAGGTCTTATACGCCCCAGCCACACCCAGTGTGGCACATGGTCTCCTTTGCTGCCTGCAGACTAAGATGTAGAACTCTCAGCTCCTTCTCCAGCACCGTGTCTGCCTGTGTGCTGCCATGGCCTGACCTGGTGATAATGGGACTAAACCTCTGAACCAGTAAGCCAGCCCCAATTGCATGTTTTCCTTTATAAGAGATGCTGTGGCCACATTGTCACTTCACAGCAATAGAAACCCTAACTAAGACACCGCTATCCTCGCTTATCTCCCTCCATGATTCCTCTACCATATCCCCCTATGTTCTCTACAGATGTTTCTAGAGAATCAGAATGCGCAGAGCTACACTCCTGCCACGCCTGGAAGAATGGTCAGCCCTATCAGGACACTGTATCACAAGATGCACTTGACTTCTACTAAGGGTTCTCTGATATCCCATGTAACTAAAAGTAGTCATAGCTTCATGAGGCCTCCAGTCATGTCCTGCCAACATACAAGGCTACAACTTCATCTACAGGAATAAACCTCAATGCCCATTTCTATCACCTTTTTGTCTTCCTGCTTGTGCCCTTCAGCATATTCTACAGGTGCATGTCATTATAAGGAACATCAGAATCTACCACCCTTTCTTTCACAGTCTACAGCTAAAGAAGAAAGGCTCAGATATGGCCAAGGGACCACTATAGTTCCTGGGGACCAAAACTGGTGGCTGAGTAGGCTATCTGAAACTGAAACCATTGGTGTGACAAAGCCGTGGCATGAGAACAGGAGTGACTGGCCGAAGTTAGAAAATAAGATCAAGGACAAGAGTCCTAGGAAGTGTAGCGTGTTGGAAAAACCATCTATGCTGCGTTGAGGTCACTGAGAATTAAGACAGGGTAAGTGAGAAGGGTAAAGTTTGCCACAAGAGGAAGCCATGAGGAATGAGAACAGAGGAGTCGAGGGTTGGTAGAGAACAGGAGTTTCAGAATAAGGCAAGAAGGGCATCTGAAAAGAGCTGTGAAGAAACAGACAACTGGTCTACTAGTGGAATGTGTAGTAGTTACAGGAGAAAACACACAGCCACCTGGTGTCAACTGCAGGTAAAAACAGTTGTGCAAGCGAGAGAATATCAGGGAAATGCCTGAAACTGCAGAACGCTTTGCTGATGATGGACCAGGAACTCCAGAAAGCGTAAGCAATGAGTTCTTGGAAGTTGTGAAGTTATGGGTATACAGAGACAAACTAGAGTGTAGAGTGGTTGACTTAAGACTAAAAATATTATGTGGTTTGTCCCAGTAAACTCACAGAACGTGGTAAAGGTGGAGCTCAGTTCTGGGTGCAGTGGGGGCTGCCTGTTCATGGAGATACTCAGAATTTATCTCAGCACACAGCCAGTCTTCACACGACCCTTATCATTCCTGCACAGTCAGTCTTCATACACCCTATTATCATTCCAGCACAGCAACTTGTACGTGTGCACATTAGAAACGTGGGAACACAAACATCTACATGTGCCAAAACGATGCCACCTCTGGTAATGCATATTTTATGGAACTTGGGGGATAATTTGAATACTCATGATGGTTTACTCTGGTTTTGTTGATAACTTATTGTTTTTGTTGAATACATTGTAGAGCATATAGAATGAAGTCTCCAAAGTAATTTGGTTTCTTATCCAATAAAAAGAATATAGCTAGCATATTACTTGGAATATTATGAAGAAACAAAAAAGTTAATTATTTTTAACATTACACAATGATTTTTAACTATGCCCTTCTTGCCTTCTAGTATCAGGAAATAGATGAAAGTATTGCCAATAACATGAATAACACCGACATGAGGATTTGGCTGCAAATTGCACTTATAAAGCAATTGTTAATGACAAAATACCAACCACCAACACAATAAATAGTCAGTTTATAGTGAATTCAAATCCAAGAGGTCAATGGAAAATTATGAATTATAAGCCTCAATGCTGGTGATTTTAGCTATAAAATAATTATAAAAATATCATGCAGGGGGATATAGCTATGATAAAGAAAAACACACTAAAGAGAGGACAGAGGACAATTGCATTCTACCCAAAACCTTGTTGAAATCAGTAATACATTCTGGCAAATCAACCGATAAGACCATAAGAGTTTAACTAAACGTTGCCAAGATCTCTGACAACAGTTCTGGGAAGTGCTGTGCACATCAAAAGTTCATGAAAAAGAATGAAAACCATTATGTTCGCATTGACAATAATTTTAATGTTACTTCTAATGAAATAAATATGAAGTATTTACAGCCTTAGGAAGCGCTATTATGATAGCAACATGTGGGTATCTGTCTCACCTTCTTAAATTATTTAAATTCTATAATAACAATAGTTTTTGTCCAAAATGATATGAAAATTCTTGGTGAATTAATAAAAATATGTGGTCCCTTTCTTAACAATGGAAAACAACCTACCTGAAGCTACTTATACTTATGAGCATTGAGCATTTCAGTAGTTCCTCTTGATCTGTAGTAATAACAGACATAAGAGTGGGGGGGCTTACAATTACCTATTTATCTAAAACACAAAATCAAAACAGGAAGCAATGCCATCACCCAAGAATTTCTTCACCCTTAGTGAGGAATCACATTTCATCATAGACTTTATTAAAATTATCATTAACCTACTCACGGGGCATTTAGGAAGTAAATAAAAATTTATGATCCAGACATGACTTTTTTTCTCTCCCAACTAAAAGTTTTTCCTGAAAGGAAATGCATACATGCACTTCTGCCCGTGTACATGCATGTCAAAGGGTAACTGAGCAGTTACGTCAGTGTGCCTGGGGTAGCACCAAGCTCAACCTGCTCTCCCCGAATTTCAGGTGCTGAGGTCCTCGTGGGTTAGCCACCCTTTGGCAGAGATATCACCTTTCTGAATCTCCTTAGGAAACAACAATACATGCCCATCCATGCCATGAAGATTTTGTAACATGCATACATTTCTATGAACTTGGAGGGTGAAACATCTATGAGTTAAGGTGTTTCTGAGCCCTAAGGTCAAAACACAGACATAGGGACTGAAAATGGGCTTCATTCCTCACAGGTCATGAAGGTGGACTAGTCATCCCCTAGGATAGAGATTCACTCCTTACGATTTGATATATGTTCACTACTACAGTTGGTCTAATGCCCAAGACTTTACTTCTTAGTGGAGAAGTTTGTTTCTCGAGGAGAACCAGCGCCTGGAGAAGGCGGGTCCAGCATCAGCAACAGCATCACCTATTCTCTACCTAACCCTGATTAACATAACAACTAACAAAGAACTTCTTACTAATGGTCTTGCCATGTGTATAGCCATACAAGCCACCCACAGGTACATAGATTGTATGTCACATGTTTGAGTACTTGCTTGTAGAGTCATTGGTTTACAGGCTCTCTGTAAAACTTCATTTGATTCACTATATATTGTGTCTGCCTGTCTGTCTGTCTGTCTGTATGCACGTATGTATCAATGGTACCATTCCAAGCTCATCTCACTATTAATTAGAATATCTTTCTATAGAGGAGTAAATAAAAGCTTTAGATTTGTATTTAATTGAACTACATGAAATGTAATGTTTTTAGGTCAAAATCAGATGAGGGGAGTTCATATGATCCTATCTGATCCATTAATGGAAGAAGTAATTCATAGTACATATACTCAAGACATAAAGTGATTAAAAAAAGATGCAGCTCCCTTCTCTTTTTCCTCCCCCCATACCGCCTCCCCCATGCTCCCAATTTGTTCAGGGGCTCTTGTCTCTTTTCCCTTTTCCAGGGGACCATGGATGCCTCTCTTATGGTCCTCCTTGTTTCCTAGCTTCTCTGGAGGTGTGGATTGTAGTCTGATAAACCTTTCTCTATGTCTAATATCCACATACGAGTGAGAACATACTGTTTGTCTTTCTGTGACTGGGTTACCTCACTTAGGATGGTTTCTTCCAGTTCCATCCATTTTCCTGTGAGTTTCAAGATTCCATTATAGGACAAAGAGGAGGGGGAGTAGAACATGAGGGATCAGGAAGATTGAATGAGGAGATGAATAGAGGGGAGCAAGAAAAGAAACACATCAATGGAGGGAGCCATTATAGATTCAAAGAGAAATCCAGCACTGGGAAATAGTACAGAGACTCACTAGGAAAACCCCAACTAACAATCTAAGCAGTAGTGGAGAGGCCGCCTTAAATGCCCTTCCCTGATAATGAGGTTGATGACCACCTTAAGTGCCATCCTAGAGCCTTCATCCAGTAGCTGATGGAAGCAGAAGCAGAGATCTGTAACTAAGCCCTGAGCCAAACTCCTGGAATCCAGTTTCAGAGGAAGGAGAGATGAACAAAGAGGTCAAGGCCATGCTGGGAAAACACAGCTGATCTGAGCAAGTGTGCACTCATGGACCCCAGTCTGACAGCTGGGGAATTAACAAAGGACCAAACCAAGCCCCCTGAATGTGAGTGTCAGCTAGGAGGACTGGGCAGTCTATGGGACCTCTGGCCGTAGAACCAGGATGTATCCCTAGCGCATGAAGGGACTTTGGGGACCCATCTCCCATGGAGAGATACTCCCTTAGCCTAGAGACATGGGGGAGGGAGGGCCTAGGCCCTACCCCAAATGACTTCACAGATGTTGATGATCCTTCATGGAAGGAAGGCCTCATCCTCCCTGGGGAGTGGATGGGGTCGGTGGAGAGCATGGGAGGCTGGGAGGGAGAGAGAAAACTGATATGTAAAATAAGATTGTTTCTGATTTAAATAAAATGTATTAATAAAAAATACAATCCTTTTAAAAAGTGATGCATGAGACAATGCCAACACATCTAGGCAACACAGGACCTGCTATAATGGCAGCTTAACACCATGAACACCAATGCATTTTAGTTCTAAAAGGACATCTGAAACAGACCATATGGTTTTTCATTACCAAGCAGTGCCTAGCATCAAACCTCTCCATTTTAAGGCAAGCCCACCTGGTTAGCCCCCCACACTAAGCAAGATCAGGATGAAGGACAGGCAGCACCTGACCAACCTAACTAGATGAAGGAACAGGAGACAAACATTTATTAGATGTGCCTACCACAGGCCGATGAGTCAGCACACTCTGTGAGAGCAAACTCATATACAATGGTCTGTAATTCAAGTTTTATTTTTACTCTCTTCAACTGTAATGTTCATTCTAATTTGTTTGGGGTAATAAATAGATTAATCAATTTAATAAGGAAATTCAGTCTGTCCTCCATTTGAAAAAATCTGAAGGATGAACGCCTCTGCTTTGTGTAGGCTGCCTAATTATGCTAACTGTCTTTGACTGAGCTTATATTAGACAGGGAGCCAAGCAGGATGTTTGGCTCACAATATAATCCCTTATTTTCTTCTCCAAATTGCATCATTAATCTTCAATTTAATTTCTCGTGAATTTTTCCATAGTCAATAATAGGTATATGTTATGTTAACATCATTAAACTCCTAAAACTTATAGTCTGGAGAATTAAATGATAAGCTTAAAATCTAGTACTGCATCAATACAATGTAAAATGTTTTAACCTTCTTTGTTAACATGAAAGATAGTTCTAATTAATTTTTAATAAACAAATAATACAGAAAATACATAGGAAAATAGTTACAATTGAGATGTCATGGAAACAATATACATGTTTGTCCACAAAGGCACATCTAAAAGCCGCCTATGATATATCCCACTTTGCCTATAATCACTATATATGATTAATTCTGGAAATCAGCTTAAATATGAATTATTTGTAGATTAAAAGTAAAGAGGTCATCATTATGTGGGTTTAATTTTTGTCTTGTTTTGTTTTTTTCAAGACAGGGTTTCTCTGTATTGCTTTGGAGCCTGTCCTAGAACTCTCTCTGTAGACCAGGCTGGCCTCGAACTCACAGATATCTGCCTGCCTCTGCCTCCAGAGTGCTGGGATTAAAGGTGTGCTACACAAACACCCAGCAGGATCTAATTCTTTATAAGTGACTATCAAACACAATTTTACTTGATGATTCATCCGTTAAAGAGACAGTCATTGGAAGCTGAAGAGATACCTCCACGGGTAAGAGCCCTCACTGCATAAGTGGGGTTACCAGTTCACATAAAACGTATTGGGAGCATGAGTATATGTACCTATAATGCAGTCACTAGACCAGGAGACTGGGGCTTCCTGGACACCTGCTTATTTCCAGGTGTGTGAGAGCCCCTGTCTAAAAGAGGTTAGATGGACATCGACAGAGCAGCATCCTCGTCTGGGCCCAGGTGAATGCTACACCATGTGAGCATATACCGTATATGTGTGTAATATGCATACACATGCACACGCACAGACAAACACATGAGGAATAGGGGCAAACCACCATGCTTGACAGTAACACGCTGGATGCCGCGGTGAATTAACAGGCCCTGGCCTCTTTCTAATGAGAAAGGTAAGGTGTGACTAACCAATTAATGAAATAAATTACTTAATTGTAAGGCTAGTAGGCCCCAAATAAAAATGAATAGGAACATATAGTACTTTAAGAGGACAGGGATGCCAGCCCAAGGGAAAAATAAGAAAGTAAGTACTATTGGAAGGATGTGTCTGCTGCGTTCAGAACGGTTTCCTCAATGATCACTCGGCAAATAGAGTCAGTGGGAAGAAACCATGTAGGGACAGCTACAAATAATAAGAGAACAATAAAGCACAAAGAAGTGTGAGAAAGCACATGTGCCTGGGGTGGAGACGACGAGAAGGAAGAGCAGCAAGCAAGGCTGGTGAGGCAGGAAGAAGCTACACCCACACGGCAAAGGTTTGAACCTCCGTGTCATTCACAACAGTAAGCCAGTGTCTGTGTGAGGGGCCTCTTCTGGCCCGCTGCAGGATGTCTGACAGGATACCATGTCTTCACCATTCTTGACCCGCCTCCCGCCTCCACTGTGAAAGCCATTCATGCCTCCAGGCTTTGCCAAATGTCCTATCGGTGACAAAGGCCATTTCTGATTAAGAAACCACTAGAGTGAGGCTGGGAAGACAGCGGGAAAGTCCTTGCTGTACAGGCATCAAAACCTGAGTTCAATCCTGTGCACCCACATAGTGAAAGCAGGCATGCTAGCCAGCCTCTAATCCCAGCACTGGGACAGGGAGGTCCAGCGGTCCCTGGCCAGCCGATCAGGCAGAAATGGTGAGTTCTGAATTCTGTGAGAGTCTCTGTCAAAAAGTAAAGGGATCGGAGATGAGTGAGGTATGAGACAGGGCTAAACCACGTTTGCATGAAAAGGCCGTAAGTATTCCTAGCAGTTTGTATACTACTTTGAAAACATAAGATGGAGAGACACACACACACACACACACACACACACATACACACACACCATAAGCATAGAGCTTATGGTTGATATCAAGCAACTGGACCATATCTTAAAGCAAGTAAGAATACGTGGAACACCTCTAAGACAGTGGGTGATTTTCTGTCTGGGTAGGGTAAGAGGATGGTAGTGAACAAAAGAGACTTTCTCTAACCGCCCGAGAACTGAAAGCTCTCCAGGTCGACAGGAGAGAAAGCAGGTCAGTAGGTCCATGGCTCCTATGTTAGGAACCAGGTAAGCTTCCAGAATGATGTGAGAACACAGAGCCTCTACCCATGTACTCACCCAACATCCATTCATTGATCTAAGGTCATACTGCAGGCATGTACTCACCCAACATCCATTCATTGATCTAAGGTCATACTGCAGGCGTGTACTCACCCAATAACCATTCATTGATCTAAGGTCATACTGCAGGCATGTACTCACCCAACATCCATTCATTGATCTAAGGTCATACTGCAGCCATGTACTCACCCAATAACCATTCATTGATCTAAGGTCATACTGCAGGCATGTACTCACCCAATAACTATTCATTGATCTAAGGTCATACTGCAGGCATGTACTCACCCAATAACTATTCATTGATCTAAGGTCATACTGCAGGCATCTTTAGGGAAGATATATTCACCATGCAGCCCAACTGTCGTGTACTGTATATTTACACTAAATAAAACATGTGTTGATGGATTATGAGAATTCCAGTATAAATGCTGAGAAGTCAGTAGGAATAAATTACACATGGAAATTAGTGAAATACAAAATATGCACAACGACTAGGATATTTGGGTTTCTTGAAGATATAACACAGAGCTAAAAAAATTAGAGATCAAAAACCACACCAAATACCCAACATGGAAAGTGAAGGCGCTGGACAGCATGGCAGTAATTTTTCCTTAGTAAAGTCTTAGGCTGACTGGGGACTTTTCTTTGGTGAAAACTGCAGTCGGCCAACTACCTACAGCCCACAAACTCACTTCCTCCAATCCTCATGAAAAGCACTCGGCCCCCATGGAGGCTCCCTTACACTCCAATCCCAACGCACTACCACCTGTTTTAAATTTTCCACGAGGATGTAATCTTAATGGATACTAAGAAGGCATTTATCGTTGAATGTAGTGGCAATCGATATAGTAAATGTGAATGATCTCATAAAAGCTTTGCCACGTACAGCCTTATCTGAGACCTTAGGGAAGAGGACGCTTTCGCAATGTCCAGGCGAACGTAGGTTTTTCTCGGTTCCTTTACCTCTGGCATTGGTCTCTTCCTGTCACTCACTTCCATGTGTGGGCTTTGCCAGTACAGAGTTCTTTCTCCATCTGTGCTCACAAACTCTCGCCCATCTGCTCAGGATTGGCTTCATTCAAACTGATAACCAAGACACAAGACTCGGCATCCGCAAGCAGGCTGAATAGGAAAAAGAGTGTCAAAGGGATTGCTCCGCCTTCCCCCTCTCTCCCCCCCAGGAGCCAGGCTATTCCTCCAACAGCCAATGCTATTCTGGCTCCAAGTCCAGCCACACTCCTCCACAGAAGAGCGTGTGATCCTGAATCAGTCACATCACCTCCTGCTGGCACAGCAGAGGTTCACAAACCTGGGCAGACTCCAGGAGCATCCTCACTGCCTTTCACAAACACTGCAGATCTGTGGAATAAGGACGTGCCGCGACAGAGGAAGGCCATCAATGCTTTACACAGACCACAAGAGAGCTTGCACGCCTCCTTCTGATGTGTGCAAACATTTAAGATCAACCACTTTACACACTAGAGGAGTAGTTACTTCTCCATTTTACTAGTCATTTGGCATGGGCATAAATAAAAGTAATTACCTAAATTATTTTCCTCCAAATTATTAGACTCTTTCATTCACTGCACTGAAATCTCTGGAAGAAAATAAAAATGTGTCTTGTTTACCTTCATGTCTCAGATCCAGTTAAAGCACAAATAATAAATAGATTTTTTAAAATGTGTAGGTCTATGTTTGTAAATATCAAATCAGGTTTCTCATCAGTTGCATATAAGGAAACATTCTGTGGTACATGATTTCCCTTATATGTAAAATCTAAAATTACTCAAAAAGTCTAAACCACAGAGATATAGAAAAAAAACATGGTTACCAAGTACACTGGGGTAGGGGTAGAAGGTGGGAGAAAATGGAGAGATTTTGGTCAAAAACAAAGTAGCAGACACAGAGGATGAACAAGTATAGGTACCCAATAATGAAAAACATGAGCGCTATATTGGTAATGTGTCTTGTTTACCTTCATGTCTCAGATCCAGTTAAAGCACAAATAACAAATAGATTTTTTAAAATGTGTAGGTCTACATATTTACTGTATTCAGAATTTCTGCCAAAAAGCATGATTTTTTTGTGTATGTATAGCAAAATGTTATGTAAACCTTGTCATGCACAAGAAAAGGTGGAACAGAGACTAAGCATGGCGCCTGACATTGCAATCACTTGGTCTGCTGAGGCAGTTGCCATGACTTTGAGGGTAGCCTGGGCTAATAAGTGAGACCCTATCTCATAAGTAAATAAATAAAACTTTCAGTGTCTAGACACATGCAAAAACAGGACAGAAGTTAAACACCAAGACCTTCACTTGATCACTCAGAAATTTCACAGAACTACAAACCACGTCCCAAGAAATTGTGTTTCTCTCCCATTCTTTTCTACCATCACTGCGTTTTATATCCCAATTTTGAAAAGAAATGAAACTAAGCCATGCTATATATGACAGTCATAAATTTCTTGGAAGAAATTAGACAACTCCCAGGCCTCTCCCTAGCCTTCTCCCTCCTACGTCCCCTTTGCTGAGCTGACTGCCCACCAAATTCCTAGACACAGCATCTAACTTTGAACATGTCCACACATTTCAAAATCAGAGGGACAGTTTATGTCCTTGCTATGAGTGACCTTCACAAAACAATTTCCTGGGCCCCACACCAATGGGAGACAGCAGCAACTCCAATGCGTGGGAAATCCTGAGTCAAAAATACAGAACTGGCATTTGGATTTGCAAGTTAAAAGGCATCCATTGGTCTGTAATGGTATAAAAATTGCATGCATGTTACACTAACATGTTTTTAAATATATACCTTTAATAGTTCTGGTTTTGTTTACTCTGAATCTGTTCAAAAATGACAAATGTTTTCCTACTTGCAGACGACTCCATGAACCCTCCGAGTAAGGCTACCTAAATAGGTGCTTCTCTCCTAATAAGTCACTGTAGTGTATGCTATGTGGCAAACATTTCCTCAAATCAACAGAAATCACCTTTCACCGGGCTCTGACTCAGTCTGGACAGGAAAGCGTAAGGTAGGGGAGCTGATGGTGGGAGAACATTAAGCAATTTTGAAAGAGATCAGTTGTCAAATGGAGCTTAGAATAGGACATTTAAAAGTAACCGAGATGAAAGTGATGGTACATTGCCTCCAGATCAGTGCTGCTTTGCCCTGAGTATGCCTGGGACAGGGACAGCTTCTGTCTGTGATCTCCAGGGAGAAGGGGAGGCAACCCCTCCACCCGGTGCGTTGACAGCCCTACAACACAAAAACTTTGTGAAACCAACTGGTAAGGCTCATCACTGCCACCAAGTCACTTGACGATGCCCAATCAAATTCATTGCTTCATTTGAAGTATGCATAAAAGTCATTTCCAGAATGGAAAAAAAACGGGACACCTGGGTTCCACTCTTGGGATTATGATGCACTCAGGTACCGTTAGGCACATCGCTTGAATCTCTACAAGTCTCCCAGGAGTTATAGACGAAGGACTGTGGGCCTTCAGATGGCTTTTCCTGATTCAGGGCAGTATGATGCCATACATGGAGAAGACAGAAAGCAACTAAAAGCTAAAAAAATCAAATCGCACTAAAGGCTAGAAGAAGCAAAGGCGAATCATCTCCAGAGAGCGCAAAGAGAGAATCACTATGGGAACGTCTCGATCCTCAACATCTAGCCAATGCCATAAAGCCAGGGAAAAAAGTAACATGCTATATTACAGAAACAAAAGAAAGATCTAGCGAAGGCTGTTGAGGGACCACATTTAACAACAGGGCCGTGCTATACCATACAACCAAAGAGGGAATATGCCTAAGTGAATTTAAGTCAAAGAGAGATGTGTAAGAACTTCACAGAAATATCTCCAATGAGCATTTTCAATCCATAACGAGCTTTCTAATCAGATGAATATCAACTGGCCATGAGATCAGGAAATCTTAATATTTTTTTGTTTTTGTTTCTTGAGTTGAATATTTTGAGAAGTTAGCAAGAAAGAGTTATAATAAAGCCCTACATCCCTAATGGAATTTTTTCATTAGGAAGGTTTTTATCATTTATCCTCAAAAACATAAGGTAAGGGGGGGTCATATTTCCATTGTTTAAGTAAGAAACTGAAGCTAAGAAAAAAAATATTTACCTGAAATTACAAATGAATTGACATTGTTATTGATTCACCGGTTATCATCTTATTAGATGATATAGAAGAGAGTTTATCTGCTTTTCATAATTCATGATATTAATTATGTTGAAATACACACACACACACACACACACACACACACACTCAAACTTAGATTTTCGTCCCCAAATTCATATGCTTTGCAAAATACACTGACTCCTCTGTGGCCCTCTGAACTTTCTGGAACAATATAAAACAAGATAGGTATTGTTTCCTGTTGCCGTGAACAGACAGACAGACAGTTCACTGGCAGGCTTACAGGTTAGAGTTCATGACCATCACAACATGGAGCCTGGCAGCAGCAGGCATGAACTTGCATTCTTGTGACGAGTAGGAAGCAAAGAGACACTAAGAACAGCATTGGCTTTTGAAACTTCAAAGCCTATCCCAGTGACACACCTACTTCCATAAGGTCACCCCTTCTAACCCTCCCCAAACAGTTCTGCCAACTACGAACTAGGCATCCAAACCACTACAGTACTGAAAGTATATTTGTAAAACAGTAGTTCTATAACTGTGGGGAAATACTCAAAAGAGGCTTACTTTGTGCATGAAATGGCAACATTTACAATAAGCTTGAGTTTGCTACTGCCAAAATAGAGTAAGTTTCTCACAAGTTTATTAGTAAAATGGCTTTTCTGACAGGTGGACAAATGTAATTGGAATTCTCAAGGCAGGAGTTAGAGAGCACAGTTTGAAACATATATCCATCTATCCATACCTTTCCTTATAAATAGTAGAAAATCAACCTCAGACACAAACCATATGGGACATTACACTATGAAATTCCAATATTTTTTATTAACATCATGTTTTCTTACCACAGTAAAAATTAAATAAAGCTTTATGATTCGGTGAAGAGTCCTCACAGGACCTGGGAGAATTTTTTTTCAAATATTATCCTATTTCATCTCAAAGCAACTCTTCCATTCAGTCTTAAAATGAAAAAAGGTTTCAATATAGCTCAAAATTAAAAAAGAGAAAGAGCAAATGATACCACCTTTCTTCGCATTATTAAATGCTTACTTTAAAAATATAGGGCCATAGTGGACTTTAATTTATCCATATCATTTTAATACCACACAGAAATGGTTCCTTTTTTAAAGGTTTATTTATGTATTGTGTATACAGTGTTCTGACTGCATGTATGCCCGCAGGCCAGAAGAGGGCGCCAAAGCTCATTACAGATGGTTGTTCTGTGGCCAAAGCTCATGTGGTTGCTGGGTATTGAACCCGGGACCTCTGAAAAAGCAGCCAGTGCTCTCAACCTCTGAGCTACTTCTCCAGCACCAAAAATAACTCTTAAATGATCCCAGTGGAAAGTCTCCAAGATGGTTGCAACCACTGTGGCACCTACTTCATATCTGAATTGCGTCAAGACGACAAGAGCCCTCCTTGCTGTTTCTAAACTAGAAGTACTAGGTATGCAACTTTTAACTAATTATGTCTCACCAAATGTATTGAAGACCATCCTAATTCAAATGAGTTAATAAAATTACTGTGGAATTTAAATCAATCTTCAGTATTAATTATATAGCTTTACATTTTACCTGGTAAATTGGTTTTTTGTTTGTTTGTTTGTTTGTTTCGTTCCACGTAATTCTGAAAATTCATCTTGCACCAAGTACCTTAAAAGAACTCTAAATTCCTCAAAGGAAAAGACGATGGATGCCTTTCATAGAACATACAACATTTCCACCCTATAGCCAATCTATAAATCCCTACACACTTATCATTCAGATTTTATAACGCTTTTCTGGCATTGGATGAAAGGCTGTGTCAACAGTTGACTATTTTGAAAAATAAAACTAACAAGGAAAACACAGAAAAATCCCCATAGGAACTTGCTGTAACTGGTGAAGGCCAAAGTAATCCTCATGGCTAGATTTTTTTTTTTTAATCCTATTAATTACTCCTGAAGCCTGTAGTCATTTTCTACAACATTCAAGTAGTCTTTCCATCATCAAAATACATACTTGGATACAGTATTTGAGAGCCAACCAGCAGAATGATACTAAGGCTCTCCATCTCCCTTCTGAGAAGGAATCCAGGAGAAGGGTGCTAAGGGTCTGTGCATTTATTATCCTGAAATACCTCCAGTCCTCATCCAATCCCAGTTTGAGCTGTCCAAAGTTCTGAAAGCTCTTGACACTGATAACAGTCTGGGGACGGGGATTGGTATCTCAAAGCTTATATCATTTATTTGCACACGGCTTAATAAAAAGCCCTAGCTGCAAATAAAGTGGGAAAAGAGAAATGGGCCAGGAGGAACCCTGGAATCTGGGTCTGGAAAAGAGGCCTCTGAGAGGTAACAGACAGCAGCGGATTTAGGAGATAATACTTGACCAAGCACGTGGTGCACCCCCACAAGTACAGCAAGCCTCACTAGTGCGGCTCCTGCCTTACACCAGGCAGGGTTCTCGAGAACGAGCCAGCAGAACCATGGAGCCAGCAGAACCATGCGTAGCATCAGTAAGCATGGGGAGCGTGAGCAGGTTCCAGCTCAGGACTCTGCTCTTTCTGGCTGGTACCACTCTCCGCTTCTTCCGGCAGATAAGCCAGCCTTTCCATTAGGCGTTTTCCGCCGCGCCAAACAAGGTGAGGACCAATTAGGCTTAGGAAAGCCTGTTAGACTTTTTCTTTCTCTTCCCTCCTTGCACGTGCTGCCCGATTCTGGGTTGAACAACTGGGCTCAGAATCTCTCCCAGGTACAATGGAGAGAGCAGGTGAGTCATCAATCTACTTGAAGCCTCCAAAACATGAGAGACAAGAATCAGACCTGAGGTGGTCAGGCTGATTTCTGCTTCCCAAACTTGCCAAAAATAAAACAAAATCGAGAAAAAAGAAGTCTCCATCAGTGTTCCTAGGACTTTTGAAAATGATTGTGTCTGGCATTTTTAAGACGCTGGATAATACAGCCCTCTCCTTTTAGAGAGAAAAAGGGATGTAGTGATGGGTTGCTGTGTGGGTAAACCTAACCAGCCCTTTAGACAGACACCTGAGGCATGGTGCTGACACTGGGGACACAGGGAAGTAAGTCACCCAGAGCAGGGAACAGACTATAATTCCATGGAAATATAAGCACCTAGAAATTAACTGCATTTCATTCATGCTCCAGCACCCTGTTAATTTTGATTTTTTTTTTTTTAATGTTGAGAATCTCCCTCTCCACTCTGCTGTTCATGCCTGGACTCACTCGGTCTCTTAATCTGCTAATTATCTGTATTAGTTATTCATCAAATACTATATGCTTTAGGTGGGAACCTAACAAGGACTTTATTTTTTTTTTAAATCTCAGGCTCCCCTGGGAATAACTTTTCATTAGCAAATCTAGAATTCATCATATGGTCTGCACAAAAGTCTTCCCCCAGATAAATGCTTCAATTAAAACCAGGTCATGTGTCCTTTTCTTGCAGAGCAAAGCTATGCAGATTTTGAAATTTTAAGCCAATGATATTCAAACATCAACAAAATTTATTATGGATAAAGATCATGTCCTTTCAGAATTGAGCTTTACATGCATCTGCCATGTCATCTATTAGAAAGTATGGACCTAACGGCCAGGTATCACATGCTGACCTGAGGCTGTTTTAAAAGACCTGCTTTTTAAATTGGGAAATACATGTGGAAAATGGAAATGGCATTTTTCTGTTTTCCTCTCCTCCCAACAAAATCAGTCAAATTACAATGTCTATCCAGAACAATGTGAGGGAGGGAAACCTTATCATTCACAACACATACATAACAAGCACAAGGAGGCTTCCCGAACCAGCTCAGCATGCAGCTAACCAAAGGCAGGAAGGAAAGAGTCTAGCAGCCTGTTCTCAGAAAAGCCAGACCAGGAGAAATGACAGCTAGCAGAGAGCTGAAGAATGAGACCGAAGGAAATCTGAGAGAAAATAAGATGAATGATGGAATCAGAAAGGGAGAAAACTAGCCAGAGAAATGAGGGCCCTGAATTACGCTGCAGTGCAAAGGCCAGAGCAGCCGCTGGGCAACCCCAGAGCAGCCCCACGGCAGCCCCAGTGCAGCCCCAGCCCCACGGCAGCCCCAGTGCAGCCCCAGCCCCAGTGCAGCCCCAGAGCAGCCCCAGTGCAGCCCCAGCCCCACGGCAGCCCCAGTAGCCCCAGCCCCACGGCAGCCCCAGTGCAGCCCAGCAGCCCCAGCGGCAGCCCCAGTGCAGCCCCAGAGCAGCCCCAGCCCCAGAGCAGCCCCAGAGCAGCCCCAGAGCAGCCCCAGAGCAGCCCCAGTGGCAGCCCCAGCCCCAGAGCAGCCCCAGCCCCAGTGCAGCCCCAGAGCAGCCTCAGAGCAGCCCCAGCCCCAGAGCAGCCCCATGGCAGCCCCACCGCAGCCCCTGGCTTTAATGACAGATTCAAAAAGCAGTAATTCTGCAGTTTGCTCTTCACACATTGAGACACAATCCGGACCATTTAAGTGTGTTGCTGATAGTATGTGACCCCCCGATTCAACCTGCCCCTATGTTTGTATATATGTGAGCTAGAAAAATGAATCAAGATAAGTCAGTCCCTGCATTGATTTATTGCTATCCAATTAGGAAGTTCTTGGCTCACTGATCAGAAACAAAGATTAAAGAGGAAAAGAATATACTATAAAGGCTAAAACTCTGCAATCTTCACTCTCAACTGACTGTACAAAAAAAAAAAAAAAAAAAAGATATGCAGAACCTCATTTAGCTTGGGCTATAAATCACCTCAAGCAGTAGGGCCAAAAAAGAAAAGAAAAAAAACAATGTGTTCTCATTCAAACATGTTTCTTCTGGACATTGGTGTATTGTTATCACGCAGGTAAAATATCTTAAATGAAGTTAGCTGCATCCTAAGTTTGACCATCTACTCAGAAAAAAGCAATGCTCACGTAAGTATTAAACAAAGATGTCTTCCGATGTGGAAAGCTGTACGGACTTGGGAAATATTGTCTAGCCTAGGCACTGGGAAATCGACAAAGCTATCTGTCAGGGATCAGTACACAAATGACAAGCCTGAGGGCCAGTGGTCCATGTCTGGCTAACCAGCTGCTGCTCTGTTCATTGGATGATGCTTACACTCAACATGCTGGCACAGAAACCCTGGCGTTCTTTAAGCGTAAATGTTTGATTCTTTAACACACAAAGGAAAGGTTGTCCAGGGAAGAGTAGGCCTTAAAAGTAGGAGAGGGGAGTGGCAATTATGATAATTAGTTCAGGAACTGGGATACCAACTAGTAGATCACTGACTTACTGATAAGTATGAGCACACTTTTTTTTTAAATAATTCTTTTAATTTAAATTTGAACCAAGCCTGTTTCACATATCAATCCCAGTTCCCGCACCCTCCCGTCCGATCCCACCACCAGCACCAACCAGAGCATACTCTTACCAAGAGATTTTTATCAGCTCTGATATCCTCCAGTAGTAATAAGATCTATAAAACAGGAAGGAACAACCCCACAAACACAGTGGTCACAGGTTTCAGGTCCTCTGCTGATAAACTACATGATATTTGGCAATTTATAACCTCCCTAGAACGCAATTTTCCCTTAATTCATCAGCACATCTTAAGTCCCATGAGCATGGTGATGATTAAGTTAGATCATGTTGGTAATATTATTTTATATGATAAGTCTCTATATAATATAAATTTATTACCACTACCGATATGCAGCTAAAGAAGGAAACAACCTCGGAAATAATGAGCAATAAATTTGATTAGGTGTGTGGTTTATTTGATCACAGAATGTTATTAAGGTTCATTAACTTAATTTCAAATGTACATTTTTAAACATATTTATCCAAAGTGTTAGCTGACATTTTTATGAGTACTTGCTAAACAGGAAAACATCATTCAACATGATGGCTAATGAATTATTTTCTTTCCTTCAGGTACACACGATCATAAATGTAAAATACTGGTCCTTTCACTACCTAAGAGAGATTTTAAAATAATGAGACTCCTCTGTTCTTCTCCAGCCTGCAAGCCTTCAGGAATCATGCCAGGATGTGAGTGAGGGGGATCAAAGTAGAGAATATGGAACTATTCCCATCTGAAAACTCTCTGTAGGATCTCCTCACGGTCCCAAGTACCACATGAGAAATGCAAACCACAATTGCGCACATCCCTGTTTTAAAGAGCGGGACATATGGTACAAAAAGTGGACTCTGAAACTAATCTTCCCACGTAATCTTTAACTGTAACACTGCTTTATTCTTTGACAATTTCATACGTGCATGCGACACATTTTGGTCAGCTCATCTCTCAATTTCATGTGATCATCTCCCAAATATCTGAGTAAAGGTCTGATAAACGGAGATATAAGAGGGTAACGCTACCCATGCTGTGCTGGAAATTGAAACCCTCGCTAGCTCTCTGCTTGTCCTTATAATGTCGGTCGTAAGCCTAGCCTTGAGTGGCTGCTCCGTCTCTCCACCCTCTGTGCTTGTCCTCAGTTGTATTTCCGACATTTCTGGATCCTCCCTTGTTGACTGCTGCCTCTGTCTCTTACTCGACCTTATTTCCTTTCTTCCCATTCATCTCATTGCTATAAGCCTTAGTGTGAGTAAGCCAAGCATGCAAGTTATCCAGATGATGGAGTTAATAAAGGGGGAAGTGGTGGGTTTTGAACAATCCACGACCTTAATGTTACTGTAATTATGTTGTCATGTAGAAAATGGCAGTGTTCACGTCAAGGTAGGGATACCACACTCCCATTGGGCATTCGCCGGCCAAAGAAAATACTGTGTTACCCCCAAATGATAGACAGCAGGCTGAGCATTTTAAGAGACAGAAGCAAGAAGATGGTAAGTGTGCAGCCAGCCTAGGGCACAGGGCAGGCTTGAGGTCAGCATGGATCCCGTCTAAAGACATAAAACATTCTTTAGAGGCATTAAATTGTTGACACAAAATATCCCAATGAGACAGCCACAAGTCACCTCACACAGTAAGATTTTCATTTCTGACGGTGCGCCCCGACGCAGCACAGATAATGGGTGACACTGATGAGGGATGACTCCTAACTCAGAGATGGCCCGACAGTGGCAACCTTTCAGGACTCATGTGCCAAGCATCTGGTCCCAGAGAAGTGGAGACAGAAGGAAGCACCTGAGACCATGAGTTTGTGCGAGATATGAGAGGAGAGTATAGAAGACATACAGAGTAAGCCAACACCAAGTAGAGAAAGAATGTTTCAACTAAAACATTTTCAGCTGAAAATAGGCGAAGAAGCCAAACTGCTCAGTTTAGGAAGAAGTCGAAGGAAAACATAAATCTTGCTTGCATCTTACCAAAAGGAAGTTTTTATAGCATCTGGAGGGATTTTTTTAATAGTAAATAATCTTAGGAGGCATATGTAGAAAATTTCTAAAGCTATAAGAAACAGATTTTCACATGAAATCATTTCATATTTACATATGCTACTATATTATGTGTATATTATGGTTATTAGTGACATTTAGCAGCATGAACAAGCAAGGAGGACTGTTGCCAGGAAACAGAAGCACGAAGGCCAACTCTGTACCCAACCAGAGCTACAGCTATTACCTGTAATAGAAAACGGCTCAGGAAATCCTGCACGTTGCTGCCTTAGTACTCAAGATGAGTACACATTTAAACATGTGTGTCAGGAAGGATGCGGATTCACAAGTGGAAAGCCAGACCAAGGGCAACTGCCCTGTCAGCCCATTGGCATACAGCAGACACATCTCCAATGCTGTCTGCTTCCTGGGACTTCAAAATGGCTCGCTTTCCAGAAAGAGAACTTTGAAATCTCCTTACTGTTACTACAGATACCGCTCTTGCCAAAGTGTCGAATGCTAGAAGAAATGGGAACTGGATAACAAGTTTTACACAATTCCACAGCCTTCTGAAAGTGAAACACCAATGACCATACTGTATCGTCAGCTAACAACAGGAAACACCTTCATGTGGTTTTTGGCAACTAAGAACTGAAGTTGCTTCCAACTAGCTGCAGAAGACTGGCCCACGCTGGCCCGTGCTGGCCCGTGCTGGCCCGTGCTGGCCCGTGCTGGCCCGTCCTGGCCCGTCCCGTGCTGGCCTGTGCTGGCCCGTGCTGGCTCATTCTGGCCTGTGCTGGCTCATGCCGGCTCATGCTGGCTCTTGGAGTATATTTAACATTTAGCTCATTCCTGCCCAACTCTACAGAAGTCTTGGCAGGCCACATCACTTCCATCAGCCATGGTGGGAGGGTTTGCACTGCAGAAATTGACCACAATGCAACTCTGAGGTTTTGACTTGTTTTAGGGAGCTGATAGCTAAGCCTATTCCAGCACACCCCTACTCTAAATGTTCATCTCACCCCTGGGTAAAACACTGACAGTCTTAGTTAGGGTTTCTATTGCTGCAACAGAGCAACTTGGATAGGGAAGGATTCATTTGGCTCGTACTTCCCTGTTGCTGTTCATCATAGTCATCATCAAAAGCAGTCAGGGATTGCAGGGCAGAAACTGGACACATGAGCTAACACAGAGACAACAGAAGAGTACCATTTACTGACTTGCTTATCGCGGATTCCTCAGCCTACTTTCTTATAGAACCCAGGACCATCAGTCCAGGGTGGAGCCACCCGCTATGCAGTGAGCCCTCCTCTCCCATCAATCACTGATAAAAATATGTACTTTAGGCTTGCCTACACCAGACCCTATGGAGACATTTTCTTAATCGAGTTTCCTACTCTTAGATGACTTCAGCCTGTGTCACATTGACATAAAACTACCCAGCGCAAAGACATTTCCGATCTCCAAGAGTTCCTAACTGCCAACACTGTCAAATCTGCAAGTTCACTGTCTCCAAGGAAATGTCCCCAACAGTCTCCATGCTGTTGCTAAATTATTTTTCTAAATCAGCTGTTGCTATTGATCTATTATTTCAGCCGCATGCTCTCTGACAGCTAGGTGTCTAATTACCACGTTACCATTCCCCAATTCTTGACTATGTGGGTCTTCAACTCTTCAACTCAGTGAGGCGTACAGATCTGACCAAACTCCACCTCCTCCCCATCCCCGAGCCCTGACTTTATCCAGATCTATGAGCAGATATCTACATCTATGGTCAAGAATGACAATCACATTACCCATAACCCTGCTCCTTATATCCGTAGCCCTGGCTCCAAGCTGGGTCCTGACTGTTGTAATTTTTAAAAAGTGGCATGTGAGAGAAAGATGCCATGTGGCAGGGTTCAAACAGAGGGGACTTTTATTAGGGAAAGGGATCATAAAAGGGGGAAAGGGTAGGAGGGAGACCGGCCTCTGGAGACAGGGACATCAGGAGAGAGGGACAAAAGGAAAGGAGGGGACAGAGAGAGGAAGGGAAAGAGAGAGAAGGGAGGTGGGCAGGGCTCTCTTAAAAGGGAACGTAGTGAATGTGCACAGGTGGTGCTCTTAGTGGCTGCGGCTGAGGACGTATCCTATCAGAACCCCAAGGGCAGGCCAGTGCGGATGCCTGAACACTGACACAGACAATAAACAGAATGAAGAAAGGGCCTCGAGAGGAAGCACAAGCTAAGGTGTGGGAAGCGTTGTTTAGATGAGCGCTTCCCCCACAGTGTTTGCAGTGAACTTCTGCTAAGCACAGCACCAGGGTAAAAATAGTTTAAAACTACTAAAGAACATTTTTAGCTGTGTAATTTCTCACTGCTTAGTACTACAATTTACTTACTTAGATCCCGTGGTGAGCCAGCAAATACCCACACTTGTCACTGTCCATGAAAACATAGAAACGAAGTGACAGATGCCAGCGTGCAATCATCAAAGTCATACCACACAGTGCCAGCCACAAATAAAGTGTCACCCAGCAGTAAGAGACGCTGCAGCTTTGAAAGCATATGATGCATGGCTACAGTAAACGATTAAACATATTAATTGAAACGTAAACATTTAAAAAATAATTCTCACCTGAGAGGGTCTTTCCGGCATGGCTTAAATAAGAATGGAAGCCCTCCCCTGAACGTGGGTGGTGCTATCCTATGGTGTAGACTGAAATAAAGTGTGAAAGAGAAGAAATCCACGGCCCACTAGAATTCTCCTGTCTCTACTATAATAACAGAACCATTGAGATACAGGAAAGCAAGCAGCCCCCAGGCACCATATGCCTTCCCCTTCATGATGGACTGAACCCTGAAACCCTGAGCCAAAATAAACCTTTAATAGCAACAATAATAATAGGGGCTGGAGAGATGGCTCAGCAGCTAAGAGCAGTGGCTGCCCCTCCAGAGGACCCAGCCTGAACTCCCAGCACCCACATGGCAGCTCACAACCATCTAATACTCATTTTCTGGCCTCCATGGACACTGAATGCATGTAGTACACAGACACACAAGCAGGCGCTCTCTCTCTCTCTCTCTCTCTCTCTCTCTCTCTCTCTCTCAACACACACACACACACACACAGAAAACATATTCATTAATGTTGATAATAATGATAGTGATTCTCTACCAGGTCCTTTAAAATGAACTGACTATGCCAACATGAAATCTCTCTGTCAGCCACTGCTTCATTTTATACTATTAGTGACTGTCACAACACAAAGCATGTGCATGGGTGAATGTCAGAGACACCTAGTGACTGAAACCATACCAACTGCGGACTCATAATGTAGGCTTCACTAAAGTTCCCAGAACTGAGTAAACCAGCCTCTACTAATTCTCACAAGCAAAATAATGTCAGACACAAGAAGAAAACTAGAAAACCTTTATTTATATTCTACTTTTCATCAGGGAATGATACACTTCTTTGACTGGTAAGAACTGGAACTCCATTTAAAAAAAATGAAACTTAATTTCATTCAAGATCTTTTCATATTCTTAAATCACTTAGCAATTATTTTTATGGTTTTTTAAAAATATTTCATTTTATGTTGCAATACCCAAATGCATCCATGAATACTCACATACAATACCATGAAAAAAATTTGAAAATATTGTTAGCATACACTTTCCACTAGGGCCAATATTAAATATTTTAGGCTCTGCAGTCTGTAAGTGTCTTTGTGGACACTTACATCTCAGTTTGCTCTTGTAACAAAAAGGTAATAATGAGCAATCATGAACAAATAAGCAATGTTACATTCCAGTAAAACTTTACATGCAAAAACAGGCAAGGCTTGAAGTCACAACCTTATGTTTCAATATGGTACATTTTTCTGCCGAACAAAATTAAGAAACAAAAAGTATTCTCCTATGCTTCAAGAGCTACTGATAGAGACTGAATATTTTATACCTCCAAAATTCATGTCAAATAGTAAGGATAATGTGGTGGCATGAGAAGGTAGTGGGGATGGTGGGTGGCCATGAGGGTAGAACTCCATGAACAATATCTTCATCAAAGAGGCCTCAGAGAGCTTCATCCCTGTCTCACCATGTGAGGAGTTAGTAAAAAGCACAGGAAAACCATCCCATACGGAGAAAATCCTGATGCAGGGGGACCCATTCTGAACAAATCCCTGCCTTACGCTTCTGACCTGGCTGCCCCTGATGATCGACCTGTAAAGTGAAGGAAGAAATAAACACTTTCTTCCCCAACTTGATTTTGGTGAGGGTTTTATCACAGCGACAGAGATCGAAGAATAGCAACGTTGAGTTCTTTTCCACCTTCCAGTCATAGATCTCAGGTTCTTCTTCCAGAGGTTACCACCAGACCCTGGCAGAGCAGCCCGTGGTTATCTGTCTCTGGATGGGGCCGTGAGAGATTTCCCCTTTCTGCATTAGCCTACCTATGGGTGTTGTGCTGTTCAGGTCTTGTTTAGGCAGCCATGTTACTAAAGTATCATGGGTGACCCTTCCCTATCGTCTCTAGGAGACACATCTCACAGAGACTGACTTATGGGCCTCTGGCTCTTACAGTCTTTCTACCCTCGTGTGGTAGATAGATAACTAGGGTTGGGCACCACACAATCAGGTGTGCTCATCTTTTAAGCAGTTGTGGTTTTCTTTAACGGCCCTCCATCTGCTTCAGAGGAAGTTTAATGAGAGGCAAGAACTACCCTTACCCACAGGTATAAAGATAATTATATTGTAGTTAGGAACTAAAAGCAGCAGTAAGATCCATGACCTCACTATCCTCAGGTAGTTCAATAGGTTTCCCCTTAGTCAAATTAGACAGCTGTTGGTTACTTCCAAGATATAAGATGCCACTGTTGCATCCTTAGGATTTTTATACTATGTTGGTCATTGTATCGAACTTTCATTCTTAAGAAAGGTCAAGTCTTGGGCTAGAGAGATGGCTCAGCCGTTGAAGGCTGTGCTCACAAACAAAAACATAAGAAAGATCAAGTCTATCTTAAAATGTTTGCTAAGTGTGTTAGTGACATAGTCTACCTCCCCGATGTACACCTTGCATCTGTGTAGAGACAGAAAAAGAAGATAGAATAATATAGAAGACTGGTTTTCAGTGTTGCCTAACAAGAAGTTATGGCTTTCTTTTCTTCAGTGTATAACATAACCTTTTAGGATTTTTTTTTTTAAAGAATATTGTTATCATTATCTCAAGGCCTTTTCTTGAAGTAATGGTTGTCATGATGCTTAGTTTTATCATTTTAGGAATAAGAACCCAAGGGTTAAAATGAGAATGTGTGCCACTCTTCCAGCTTGTCCATGCAGCCATTTCCAGCAGAGTGTCTCACTGCAGACACTGGTGCCCTGGTTCTTAATGAACTTTCTGCCCATCTTCCATGAAGTCTCCTGGGCCACAGACTTAGAACCTGTTTTTGTAGTTGTATCATCCATTGGGGCTGGATTCCCCATTATCCGTTGTGGCTGTCTGTGACGGTCTCCATTTGCTGCAAAGAAGAGTTTCTTTGATGGGGGGTTAGAGCTACACTTGTCTATGGGCATAAGGATAAAGTTTAGAATGTATTAAGGAACGATGCTGGTCTAGCAAAGCAGCGGTGGAGGTATACCCCTTCCTAATGCCCGGGATTGCACTACCTCCAGAAGGCTGGCTAGGTTTCCAGTACCAGGTACAATTTCCCTCCTGATGAGTGGACCTTGAGTCCAATTGGACAGCTGTCAGTTGTCACCATCATGTAAGCACCATTTATCAAAACTTCTACGGTCATAATGGCAAGATAAATGGACACATTAATATGGAAGTGGGCCATTTTGCAGGGTCCCACCCTAGACAAAGAATTAGTCTCTCTCCCAGGGATAAGCCCACTTACTGGTGGTCCCACACAGAGTGGTTAGCTCTGAAGTTATATACATACAACAAGAAATGGACTCGGCAAGTTGTATTACACATCTGTGCACACACATACATACATACACATACGTGTGTATGTAACAAAAGCAACCAAAGAAAAGTGGGCTGTCACCTTGAGAATGGGGTGAGAGCGTGAGCAGTGTTAGAAGGAAGGTAGATGAGAAGCTGAAGTGGAGGGAGAGGGATGCAATTCTTGTTCTAGTGAAAACATTTTTTAAAGCACGCCAACAAGGAAAAGTGCAAAGGGTGTGGAAGGACTACTTTAACTCCTAGATTCTAGGTGCTGGAAATCTGTGTACAGTCTAGTACAGCAGATGAGGGCCACAATGGGAAAGCCAAGATTTCACCGACAAGCCGAGTTCGTATCACAGCATATGACCTGAAAATTTCCTCTCGATCCACTGTAGATAGCTGAGCAGTCATTACCCAGTGTGACTTCCAAGCCACTCTTGTCCAATAAAACCTGTGATTATCCCTAATCATACCCAGCCCTCACTGTCCCTCTGCCCTGACCTCTCTGAGATGGCATGCAGAGTTGAATCCGCCCAAATTAGTTTTCTGTTGCTCTACAACAAAATGTAATTGTTAAAAAACAGCTTTAATTTTTTTTTTCCTCCTATAATTCTCAAGGTTAAACACACAAAGTCTCACTAAGCTTAAAAAAAAAAAAAAAAAAAAAAAAAAAAGAGGGACGCAGGCATGCCATACTCCTTCCTGTAGCCTCAGGTAAAAAAATCCAGTGTATTTCCTCATGTGTGTTGACCATCCCTCCCCCCCCACCAACAAAAAAAAAAAAAAAAAAAAGAAAAGAAAAGAAAAGGAAAGCTAAGTTCCTTCCAGGTGAACAACAGACGTTTCCAATTTCCTGTTAGCTGAATGCTAAGCACCTGCTTTTAAAGGTCACCTATTTCCCAGCTCAGAGCTCTTTTCCTGTCTTTCAAAGGCAACGGCAGCAGGATGGAGTTGCCCTTGTGTTCATTCTTTACCTCCTTCCTCTGTCTTACAGCTCTGACCCGGAGAGAAAGGGCAACCCAGGATGTCTCCCACCTGAACGTTCTTCTCACTAAGGGCGAGCAGTCACAGCTTGGGAAGGTTAGGACAGAGACAGCTGCAGAGCTCCGGCTCAGCAGCACACAGGTGATGGGAGATGTTATTCTGTATATATGTTTCTCATACTGGTTAATAAAGCTCTGTGGCCAATGAGATAGCAAGATAGGCGGGGCTAGGAGACCAGGAGGAGGAGAGAGGAAGTAGTAGGGGTCGAGATGTAGCCCGGGAGGAAGGAGGACGCCAGCCGCGGATCCCCGATAAGACGACCACGTGGAAATACTTAGATAAGTAGAAATGGGTTAATAATTAAGACAGAGCTAGCCCATAAACAATAATGGTAATTGGCCAACAGGATTGTATCAAATACAGAGTCTCTGAGTGTTATTTGGGGCACACGTGGCAGCGGGACAATAGCGGCAGAACCAGCAGCAGCTGGCGGGGAAACCTGCCGTAACATAATGGTGTCAGAAGTGGGATAACCTGCCGTAACACACAGGCCTGGTTGCTTTGCTTCATGGCGCTAAGTAAGCATCAGCACTGACCAGGCTGGAAAGAGAGAGTCATCTGGAACTTGAAGGCAACCTTCTCACCATCGGGCTCTTGGATTATCCACAGCGCAGAGTATGAGGCTTGGAAGAGGCGCTACTCTTAATATGTGAGTGACTCTGGAGTCTCGAGGCAAGAAATAAACTTCTGAATACAGAGACTGGGGTGCAGCCTTGCGTCACAATACAATGAGACAAAGAGCTAACAACAACTTTGTCAACAGCATCATATTCACTCCCCATTGTACGACAGAAACGTGTGCTTTCTATTATAAAAACCCCGGTAAGGTAAAATCAATGTTTGCATTAAAATGCAAAAATGCGTTAGCAATGCATTAATTTCTTTCGCTGAGTTTTTACTTAGAGGTTTTCTGTCACTCTGGGTTAATTCGCTTTTGTGATTCAACTCTTTCCCACTAATTCAACCTGAAAAGGCAGGTTTAAAGCTATTCTCTGTGATTTCTGAGTACATTTGCATCTTTGCTTTGGAAAGCCAGGTTCTTTGGAGCATTATTTAGACATGTTAGTGTTTTCGTACATGATAGCTACTTGTAGAGAGGCAAACCGGTTATAACCTGTTACTGTTTAAAAATCCCCCTAATCTTTAAAAAAAGTTATAATTCTGGGTGCTAATACAAACCAATGATTATAGTAATTGGTTATTTTACATACCTACTTAGTGCTATGAATAAATTCAGGAGCCGTGGCTCATTGTCAAATTCTTGTTCACCTAACTGCTAAAGTTTGTCCAAGGAGACAGAAATCTGTATTCCCTTTCCAGCTTGATTTAGCCTTTACTCAGCACCCCTGGGAACTTTCCATAGCAATGACACTTGCTCAGAATACAGCACCAGAAAGGGGCTTTGGCAGAAAAGCAACTGGAGAGGCACTAGGGCGTGTGTCCCCACCACTAACTAAATCACGCGTTTCTCTTTGCTCGGTCAGTGCTGTTTACACAGTGAATTGCTAATATGCAAGTAACCATCCTTTATTTTGATCTATTGCACAGTATGTCTAATTAAGATGCACTACACATGGAGTCCCAGTAATCTAACTAAATGTGTAAGAGCAAAATCTGTTGTGTCTGACATGATCTGAGAAATTAATCCAGTTATAAGGAGGGCCAGTCGTTTTGTGTAAAGTGTCTACACACACACAAACCACACGTTTATTGTGTATGAATAGGAAAAGAGAAGTACCTTCTGAAAAATGATAACAGCTATTATTGTTGTCACCCTGCTCCTGAGACTGCGGCGGGTGTTTAACTTACATTATCGCGCTTTCTACAGCAGCTGCCTGTTTGTGTGACATCGTTTTATAGACGGCAGAACTGAGGCCCGGAAGCCAGCTGTTTTGTTTTCCTTTGGTTTTTGTTTGTTGGCTTGTTTGTTTTAGTTAAAGCCAGGTAAGTAACAAGTGACTGAAGGTTTTAACCTGAGCATGAGTTCACGAGTCATGTTCTTTTAGGTGGTTTACTGAAAACCTCACCTGACACTTGGGAACGTTATTCTTATTGGGGAGGACCAGGTGCTTCCTAAGCTTTTGGAGTACAGATAAAGAAGAATTATTTTGCCATGCTGTGTCAATAAACTAGCTTGTGTTAATATAAATGATAATTGTGAGATAGTAAGCAACTTAGCCATGCTTCCTCGTTAACATTCTCAGCATTAAAAGGGAGGAGAGTTTCAAGACGGTGCAGGCACCCAGGGGCCGCTGAGAGAGCCAAAGAGGCTTTGAGGGGAGGCGATGGCACACGGTGGCCGGAAGTGCCTGCAAAGGGGCGGAGGGTTGCCAATGCCGCTAGTTCCTAGCCTGCATAAAGGTTTTGGCCACCACGGGCCTGCCTCGCCCGGTCGGTCACCTCTGCTGCAGCTCGGGCTGCTGGCTCACACTGCTGGGAAAGGGAGATGGACTTGCTTGTAACGCTGCGAGCATGGTAGTCAGCCTGGTGAGCCAGCAGGGCAGCTGGTGCCAAGGAGTGGGCGGTATGCAGCAACCAGGGGGAGAATCCTGCCCCTCCGGCGCCCACGCTGCAGCCAGAAGCCATGTTGATGCTTGTGGTCAGTCGGTGCTGCCACCATGCTGCCACTGGAAACCGTTCTGCCACCGGAAGCCCCGTGGGTGGTCCCTGTTGCCACTGAGATAAAGATGCTTAAGTGCAGCTCTGCACAGCTGATGGCTTGCGGTGGGGAAGCGCTCAGTCATCTCCAAGGCGCTGGCCACTGGGTGTTTCACCATGCTCCAATGAGTGTGGGCAACACAGACTGGACTTGGTGGGGTTTTTTTTTTGGGGGGGGGTTGGTGGGGCGAGGGGGGTGGTGAACCCGAGAGGAATGTGAGGCAATTGTGATGAGGTGTTGTGTGATGTTCCCAAATAATTAATTAATAATAATTAATAAAAACACATATCAAAAGTGAAAGAGAAAAAAATAGGGAATTCAGAGCTAGCTTGGGAGCCAAAACAATAAATAGTGGAATTAAAACAAAAAAAAAATGTGTGTGTGTCTGTCTGTCTGTCTGCTTGTGTGCTCACATAAAACCGTAGGGTTTTTTCTTTATTTTGGCTTCAATGAACTTAACAGTGGCTATGCAATCTCAAAATAATTATTCAAATGTAATTATGTTTCTATTTAATAATATTAAATATGCCATTTGTGCCACAGACAATATAACTATAGAATAAATGTTACTTATGTGATTAAATTGTATTCCTAATAAATAATAAGTTTTGTTACATGTTAACCCATTTGTGACAATATGATGGCCAATTTCATCTTTCAAATGAGCATGACTTCCATCTAATTCACAAAACTTCCAAGAACTTTTTATCCTAGAAGTACTGCAAGGACTTCAATCCTGTGCTTTCTGCCAATTTTATACCATTTCACAAACTAGAGACCCGATTTCTGTTCTCGGTTTTGCTAAATCATTAATATTAACTTCACTATCTCGAATAACAATATGAAGTTGTGTGCATGCATAAGTAAGTGTGTATCTAATGCTGCTATATTTTAGCACTAAGCTCCCTTGAGATCAAAATTTGTAGAGCCTACTTTTTCTTCCCAGGAGTTCAGTTCCAAAACTCGGTCATGGTACAAGAAATGTCTGCAAGCTGTTTTCACGATGGGTCCAAGCTTTATATTCATAACCAGAGTGGGATATGAAACTTGTGTGTTTTTCTTGAAAAGAGCCCATTATGATGAAACATTTCATATTCAGGAAGAAGCTGAGCATCTAGTAGCAGTCAAACGTTGGCAACATTTGTACAAGGAATAAACCAGCAAGGGGAATTTCAAAATTTCGAAAGTTAGGTATTCAGCGACCTGCTACAAGCAGAAGCTCAACACGCCATCACTGGCCTTCGTGGAGAGAGAGACTTGCTCCCACCTGCCTGTGTATTTTAACCGAGGGAGATTTCAAAAACAATGTTGAAAATGTACAACCGAAGACTCCAAATCAAGCCAGTTTTGCTAAGTCAGCATTGAGACTGGCGTGAGTGGCAGACTCTAAGTGCAGCCCAGAAAATAATATAGTAAAACTATTCTTGGGTCTATCCTTCGAGAGTCTCTACATCACCAGAAGACTGGGTGAAGAGGCGGGGCCAAGTTTTAAAATCACACCCTTGGATTAACCAAGAATCATGGGTGATAAAAGAAGGTAAAACTTGTGACTGTGGATTCATGTGTTTTTTAAAACCATTTTTAAACATATATATTTACTCTTCTTTTGCATACATGAGTTTGCCTGCATATAGGTATGCGTAGTGCATGCATGCCTGCAGTTAGAGACGGTTGTGAACCACCATGTGGAAGCTGGGGACAGAACCAACTACGTCCTCAAGAGCGCCAAGTGCCCTGAATGGCTAAGCATCTCTCCAGGCCCTAGTGTACAGGCGCGTTACTTATTAATTATACACTCAGAATTATAATTTCTGCAACAGGGTACTTCACATCAAAATTAAGAGCTACACCATGATCCATCTTGTTATCACACAAGATGATAAAAGGAGAGATCAAGCTATTCTTACACACCAATTATAGAATACATCTAACACCTCCAGAACAATGCCACTATATAACATAGCTAGCTACAATTAATGCCAAACATATGATCTAGAAAAGTTGCAGAACATTACATTTCCATGTCACTTGGGCCAGCAATTCCTTCAGAAGGAAAGAATTACAAAAATTAATGAAAAGTAAAAACAGAATTCCTCTTTCAAATAAAGGGTTATGCATCCTTTCTTTCTATGGAGTTGTTTAATTTGTGTAACTAGAAAATTATCGGAAAAAACATTACTATTCTCACAATATTAAAAGGCACTTTCCAAAAAAAAAAATTTAAATGTCCTTTCCATATTCACATGTCAATGAAAAAAGGCCAAATAAAACACCAGACTGAATGATTAGGTCTTCATTTTTACATTACTGAAATGATTTATTGCAATTTGACTACATTTTGATATTGCCTTCCCTCAAGTCCTTGTGAAAAGGAAGATTACTAGTCTCAGATCTTTAATTCGGTGAGCTCTGGTCTAAAATCCCATAGTAGCTCAATTTCTTCTCTGCTTTCCTCCCATCACTTTTACAAAAGTATTTTTCTCCCTCACTTGGAAAATATAAACTCCAGTGCACTTCAGACACATTCTCCCTGGTTCTCATATTTCTTATATAACACAAGAAATGTGGTGTGTCACAGACGCAAAGGAAAAGCAGCAGCTAGAGCTACAAGGGGACCTTCAAGAGTTTTTAAATTATCGACACCCCACATAAGCTGACCTTTTCAGCCATGGCCTGTCTTCAGTTAACAATGATGCAGCCTCTTAGATAAGCAAATCATCCACACAGGGCATCCCCGCACTAACACAGTTGTAGGACGGATTAGTGAAAGAGAGAGAGGAGACAGGATTCTTTTTATAACCTCACCTCTGCTCTCTTTTGAAAAGCTGAAAAATATCAAAGCTAAGCTGTTTTCCCTGCTGGTACCCAGAGAGCAATTATCTTGTCTTCCACCTGCCTCCTTGGAATAGGTCTTACAATAGTTAAGCAAGGGGCTCATACATCATGCCAATCAAATTACCAAGTGAGTTCACTTCTTGCTAGAATGTATAAATGGAAATATTCATACTCCAAATATTATTCAAGTAATCAATTTAGAGACTTTCTCCTTTCCCAATCCAAACTCTATTTTTAAGTTCATACAAAGGATTTCAGATGTTTTTATGGTGTTTGGCCGTTTACTGGGAAACAGCACCCAACAGTCAACACAATTGCAATCCATCAGAAATAGTTATGATCAGACGTAATCATTTAAGTGTAGGAATGACGAATTCCTGTACTGATCAAATCCATCATTATTGCCAACATCAAAACCCCACACAAGAAAGCAGGTGCTGACAACCTTACAATTTTCTCTGTGTTTTAGAAGTCACTCAGGCCAAGCTATCACAAAGCAAACACCCTTTTAGAAATACATAGAGCCTGCTTGAAAATCTCAATCACAGAAGAAATGGGCTGATTTTTTTGTGCCAGGACTTTCAAAGGGGATTAGCTCATGGTACCTACAGAGGCACCAATAAATACTATCTAGGCTCTGCTCTAGCCTTTTAGTCTCCAGGCTGACTCCAATATTATTGTCCCATGACTGGCTGCAACCCTTTTCATTTTATCTGTGGCCATAAGAGGAAACTCCAAATGGCATTAGGTAGGACAGAATCCAAGTAGGTATTTCTTTAAAGTCTAGTCTGTTTGTTTGTTTCTGGAAATCACTAATTTGGTGTTAATCCTGCATCAAAGAGGACAGGCATGGCACGTAGCATTTTCCTTCACACATGGCCGTGCTGTAGGGTATGTTTAAAAGAATAGAAAGATAAAGGCCTTACTGACCTTACGCCACCTCCTGGAGGAGAGGGCCCAGAAGTATACTCAAATTCTATTTTAACAACATTAACTTCCATGGGTACATAAACAACAGACAGGAAATATCTTAAGCCCTATATTTTCATTAGATAACACATGTGGAGTACTTCCCAAGTACCGGGTAGTGTGCAAAAGACTTCCTTAGGAACCCACGTTGAGTTCTAAAAGCTGTGTCTTTGTATTTGGATAAGACAAAGACATTGCTAATCAGAAGTCAATTTCTCCCCTTGGCTGTTTGAATTTTCATTTTCCAAATTAAAAACAATGGCTAACGATAGTGCTGCATCTTCAATGTGCTGGCCTCTTGCATTTACCACTCGCATGACCAAGATCTGCTAAGACGGTTTAAGCTGAACACACTACTACTTGGATTAGCATAATGCTCCTGATAACTAGTGAGTAGATCTGAGGTTCCTTGAGATGTCTCCAGCATTTAATGGTTGCTGCCTGATGTCGCTATACAACTACTCATGCTCTTGGAATTAATATTAATTCCTACATTCATCTATTAACTCTGTACTGAACAGAGACAGTTCTCCCTAAGAACCTAGGGGACCCCTAACATGTATAGATCAGTTTCTTCAAAAAACCAATATATATATATATATATATATACATATATATATATACATTATATATATATATATTCACATATATATATTATTGTTTTCCTGATTTATTTTTATAACATTCTTGGGAAATTTGAGTTGTAAACGAACAAATTAAAGAGTATAAGAGCTGAGGTAGTAGATGACTATGAGGAAATGAGTCTGATGGACACAGAGCAGACGCATATATGAATGACACAAGAACTGTGCAAGCCCACGCCAGACCAAACACATCCAAAGGAGATGCGGACGTGAAGCCCCACCCCCTGGCAAAGGAGCTCTGGACAATTCTTAGCTGCTGGGAGAGGAGGTATCAATTCTCTCTAAGGGTGTAGACCCAATAAGTTTACCAGGTACCGGTAAAGGGCTGTAACATCCAAGAACTGGGCGGCACAAATTGGCCTGATGGGCAAAAGGAGAAAAAGTTGGGTGAGAGCAGAGCGGAAAGGGCATGAATCTAGGAAGGGAAACAGGACCGAAACGCGTGTGAAATTCTCAAAGAACTGTTTAAAAACTGCACAGTGAATGCGCGTATAACCACAGACAGCAGATATTTCTCACTCTCTAACACCGATATAACTGGCAACCGTTTTTAAGAAAATTGCAAACAACACAATTATCTATATACAGACGAGTGTGTGCATTGTAATTTAAGACAAGTGACATGCAAGAGAAAGATGCTAAGGGACAAGGTTCAAGCAGGAGGAATTTTTATTAGGGAACGGGATCATAAAGAGGGGAAAGGCAAGGGGGAGAGCAGCCTCCAGAGACAGGAGCAACAGGGGAGAGGAGAGAGGAAAAGGGGGGAGAGAGGAGGAGAGAAGAGAGAGGAGGAGGAAAGAGGGTGGGAGGTGGGCGGGGCCCTTTTAAAAGGGAACATAGTGAATGTTCGCAGGTGGTGCTCTTAGTGGCTGCAGCTGAGGGCGAATCCTGTCAGAACCCCAAGGAAAGGCCAGTACAGATGCCTGAGTACTAACTTGTGTGTGTGTGTGTGTGTGTGTGTGTGTGTGTGTGTGTGTGTGTGTGTGACAGAGAGAGAAAGAGAGGATGGAATGTGCTAAAAAATCATCAACCATGTACTGAAAAGTAAGAAAACTGCAGTTATACAATGACCTAAGATAATCTGAAGAAAGATTCAGAAGCTATTTGCGGCTCAAAGGCAATAACATCTCATGAAAATATCCTAACTTCGACCCCAAATACCCTAGCTGAAGGTTAAATAGGCATGAATGTCATATTTGTACATCATGAGCTGTCACTTCACACTTTTTTTATCATTCTCTTCTTATTGTCCATGTTTTCAGGAAGCAATGTACAGTTTA
The DNA here is from genome assembly GCA_030556225.1 of Cricetiscus sungorus. Classification (NCBI taxonomy): domain Eukaryota; kingdom Metazoa; phylum Chordata; class Mammalia; order Rodentia; family Cricetidae; genus Cricetiscus; species Cricetiscus sungorus. Next base: position 5,001,652 of record JANBXA010000616.1, read on the forward strand.
TTATAGTCTCCTTATTTCGTTTTTAATTGTAAACATTTAAAATAAATCGATTCAACTAAACGTGCTCTCACAATTTGTGTGATGTCTTTAAGAAACAAACTGTAGATGTTAGTCCAATAAAAGGGTCTTTCAACTACAAAAATAAATTAAAAAACCCCCACAAATTACTCAACCAATAAACAGGCTAGCAAATTCAATAGACAGCTTTCAAGGGAAGAAATACAATGGCCAGTAAATGTTTGAAAATTGTTCAACATCCTTATCCATCAGAGAAATGCAGATTAAAGTTGCTTTTGTTTGGAGAGTCCATCTCATCCCAGTAAGAATGGCCAAGATCAAGAGAGCATGCCTCAAATGCCGAGGGTCTGGGGGAAGAGGAGTTCTCACTCCCTGCTGATGGTGGATTGGTGTGGCCACTGTGGAAATCAGCGTGGAGGAAAATGAATCACATTACCATCTACCTAATTTTAAAAGACAAGGATACACATAAGTCTGTGTTCAAATATACATACATAGTTTAAATGAAATCTTCCCATCTGGAGCCACAGCTCCCTCTCAGAATCAAAAGTCATCTAACAAAAACCCCAACTCCAAGCATGAGAAGACCTCTTTTCCACAAGACTCCCCAGGTATTACAAACTATTGATATTGTTCTTGATCCCCACCCCCTCCAAGAGGTGGAAAGTAAGTCCTTATTGCTGGAGACACCATGTCCTTCAGACGCGGCACCCACAGGCCCCTGTGCAGAACTGACCTGGGTCTGAAAGCCTCCTTCCTGAGGACCAGCTTTCATGGTACAAGAATCCAAAGGAGGAAGGAACCACAGTCCTACCAGTATGATGTCCGTGAAACTCAACAACGCCCAGCATGGCATTGTAAGGGTGTAGCAGCTGCACACGTACCTTGACGGTAACTGAATGTTACCTAATTGAACTTAAGGGCAGCTCAGCATGAGGGCAATCATGCCTGGTACTGGAAAGTTAGCCAACTTCACAGGGCTGCTGAAGTCACGGGACTTGGAGGAGAACCTACAACCACCACTTTCCTAAACCGGCATAAACCCTGACTACATTCTCATAATTCATCCTCACACCCCCAGATAAGTGTGGTCCTCACCCTCCATCAAGGAAACTGCTCTTTGCAAGAGATGCAGAGCATTACCAAAAACCATAACCAATTACAATGCAGAGCTGTAGGAGTCGGTCGCAATGGATTCATCCACAAAACACCCCCATGCTTAAGGCTCAGGGATCACTGCCAAAGAGGGGCCAGAAAGTCTGCGAGAGCCAGAGGACCAGGAAGTGTGCTGTGAGGTGTGTCTCTCAGTATTGTCAGAAGCTTCACCTGCGAACTCCCACCAACATGACTGCATACACAGAACGGAAGCAACAGCAACAGACAAGCTAAAACGGATGGGCAGGTCCATGAGGCCTCCACCCTACAAAAAGAAGCATAGCAAAGAAAAAATGCTGAAAGAAGGGAAAATAGTCTGACCCGGGGAGAGCACACTGACTGGTCACCCAATGCCAAACGGTCAGCCCTGAAAATGTACATACGAGTGATGGTATACAGACTGAGCGGGTTGCATTTACGTATTTATGAACACACACATAACAACAACAACAATTAATGAAAAGGGGTCATAGTTTGGAAGAGAACAAGGAAGAATATGGGGGGGCTTGGCGGGAGAGAAAGGGGAAGTGCTGTAATTATAAACTCAAAAAGGAAATGGTTGTTTTAAAAGTGAACTATTGCTGGGTGGTGGTGCACGCCTTTAATCCCAGCACTCGGGAGGCAGAGGCCGGTGGATCTCTGTGAGTTCGAGGCCAGCCTGGTTTACAGAGCAAGTTCCAGGACAGCCAGGGCTACACAGAGAAACCCTGTCTCGAAAAAAAAAAAAAAAAAAAACTGAACTATCATATAGCCAAGTTATATCACTACTGGATACATAATAAATGAACATATCATGAAAGTGTTCATACATCAATCCTTACATAAAGAAACATAAAGAAACAGAACCAGCCCAGATGGACATCAACACATGAATAGACAAGGGATCATAGTCAAATATATTTTCCTGGGCTGAAAAGAAAAGTAAAACAGCGGCATTTGTGGAAAAATGGTAGTGGTTATTGTAGTAAGTGAAATAAGCCACACGTAGAGAAATACCGAGTCTGAGGGTTGGTGGAGATAGTTTGCTGTCTGAGGATTCATGCAGACAGGATCGCCCCTTTTGAGCTGAGGTAGAGAGAATCTCACAGGGCTGAGGCACAGCACATCTACCTCAGAAATCTTCCTCAGAAGCGATTCCAGATATGGAGACGTGACTCCCGAAGCAGCTCATCCAAATCTGACCAAAACCTTGTCTCCCCTTTTAGTTTAGGGAGTGAGAGGGTCCGAGGACATTCTCTAGGGGGTTTGCCACCAGACACCAAATATTAAGCAACTGTTTTGAGAAGTTCTCTCTATCTCTCTCAAACAAATGGACATGAGCATCCTCTGGCATCCAAGTCAGGAAGTAAGTTTCTAAATGTGTAAAAGGAACTTTGGTCTTTATTCTCTTGGCAAGGTCGGTTCGCTCATTTTTCAGAACATAGGTGTAGAAGTCCCTGGAAGGCACGGGAATCACAGTGAGTTTCAAGGGCAGCAGCTTATCTCATTCTGAAGACAATTATATAAAGTTTACTCTGCGTTTTCCATTTAAGAGCTGATAATGCGCTGCGAAAGCACGGAACGGTGAAACAGCGGTGGGACCGTCCCTTGTCGGTGAGCACACACACTGATATCAAGCGGTGGTTTGGCCATGTGACCCATCTCCCAGCACATACAAATATAAAACATGACCATAAAAAGTAACGGACTGTGCCCTGGGGCTAACTAATTTATGACAGCAGATTCGGTTCGGAATGCCAGCTGGAATTCCCTCCTCCTCGCTGCCAAGGATCGCATACACAGCTCTGTGCAGACGACAGGAGATCTGTCCAGAAAAGGAGCCAAGAAGTACATCTGAAGAAAAGGCCCCAGCAGGCTCTCCCCGGGCGTTTGAGATTCGGTGAATGAGTCAGCAACTTCTTTCTAAGTTTGATTTTTGATTCAGTCTTAAGAGAGAGATTTTTGCAACTCTTCCAGCTTTTTTTTTTTTTTTTTTGTATCCGATTTACAATGACAGACAAGAGGCCATTTGGTTTTGCATTAAAGGATGATAAATAGCTGATTAAAAAAATAGAAATGCCATTTTTCTCTCAGATGGGAATCTAGACTTGAGAGAGAGAGAGAGAGAGAGAGAGAGAGAGAGAGAGAGAGAGAGAGAGAGAGAGAAAAAGAGAACCATATAAAGATCAGGAAGGATGCTCATGATGGGAGGGAAGAAATGTAATGGGATACATATAAAATACAACAAAAGGAAAGACTCTTTGAGCTGTAGAATTGGGCCAGGGAGATGGGGCAGTGGAGATGGAGGGGATAGTTATAAATTACCAAATGCCACAGTGAAATCCATTGCTTTGTAAACTACATTTTAAAATGAACTTTTGGAAATAAAGGACAAGAGAATCCTTCAACAAACATTTGTTAACTATGTTTCCACATTGCTGTGGAAACGGATGAGGACTTTGTGTGTGGATCCTTGTTTGACACTTGGGGGATGATTAGTGGTAGGAGACCAAGAGGAACAACAAACAACGTGCTGGAAAGCAGCAGGATCGGCTCTCCGAAGGTGACATTTGGACTAGAATTGGAACTTGAGGAAACACAAGGCAGAGGGAAGAGCTTCTGAGACAGGAAGAAAGTCAGCAGGTGGTAAACTGCCAGGAAGAGAGGGTCAGGAACCAGGCTGGGAGACAGGGGGGGGGGGTTTAAGGGCCTCAGAGGTCTGAACGGGGAGAGAGGGTTTTCATTGCGAGATGTGGAAAGATTCCAGAGCATTTAAAAAGGACAGGTAGGCATTGGTGGCACACGCCTTTAATCCCAGCACTCGGGAGGATCTCTGTGAGTTCCGAGGCCAGCCTGGTCTACAGAGTGAGTTCCAGGACAGGATCCAAAACTACACAGAGAAACCCTGTCTCAAAAATATAAATAAATAAATAAATAAACAAACAAACAAACAAACAAATAAATAAATAAATAAATAAATAAATAAATAAATGAAGGTCAGGATGTCATTATAATATTTAAAACGTTACTTCCACCACTCCACAGAGGGTGGGTTGCAGGGAAACACTACACCCACTTTGGAGAATTCTAAAAGGAGATGATGCAGCTGTGGTGGACGGGTGTGAGGACACAGAAGACGTGTTCACGCTGTGTATTTGAGCTGTATTCGTGGTTAATCGTAACTGCCTGCAATATAAACGAGGAGTAAGGCTGCCTTGTAGATAGTTAACTTGCACAACCTGAGTAGATGACTGCCCCGTACCAAGGTGTCAGGGGCTGAAAGAAGAAAGCTTGAATGGACTGGGTTCTGTGTAACATGCATGGGCACGCTGGTTATTAGTGTTTTATCAAGTAGCATACTTCCGTAATCTGATACTTATAAAACCTTACAGTATCCTGATAAGTAGGGAGAGGTAGCTTAATCTTTTCCATAGCAGATACTGCTTTGTTTGTTTGTTTGTTTTGTTTGGTTTATCACAGCCATTGTTCTGCACTCCTACTGGCTTAGACTAAGTTGCATGTCTGAAGAGAGATAGGTATATTAAAATGGCCATGTGGTTCAGGTTCAACACTGTTGGTCATCCTCCACCTTCAAATATTAGACTAATCTATTTCAATCAAAGAGATGAAGCAAAGTTTAAAAAAAAAAACAAAAAAAAAAAAAAAGCGAATTACCTGATCAACTCTCAAATCACTCTCAGGTGATAAATCCTGTCTGGTGGCTGACACCGTGCATGGACTCATTTCCTATCTGATCTGGGCGAGCTTGCCCGCCTACATGGAAAAAATGTTTGTGTTTCTATCATGAGCCAAGCCTTTACAACCCCTCACACAGTAATGTTAGTGAACATAGTGCAACAGATTAAAACAACCAAGGCAAGACTGTGCTTCCAATCCAAAGATCTTAGAGTGTCATGCAGGGAAACAGGGCAATGACGATCAGGGGACAGAGTAAGTGCAAGAATCGAGATTGGGATGGAAATTTAGTACCTCAGATGATTAAATAGTCCTCCATAGAGATTTCACTATTATTAGCATTACCATCTGGGTACCCTGCACTTTATATGCCTTTCCTATGTTTAGTCAACTTCTATTACAGGCCTACATGGAGATTGTACTGTACAAATGAAAAACGTCCATGTTCAGGAAAGGTAACATATGGTATTGTTCAAATGAACATAAAGCCAAGATTTGACTATAGCTCTGGTTACTTCAAACCCTTATGAGTGCCCCCCCAAAACTTCTATAACTTAGTAAATGCATTCTGAGCCCATAGTTTCTATGCGATACAGTTTTTGTTTTGGTTTGGCTTGGTTTGGTTTTTTTGCTATCATAAAGTGGCAGGTCATGAGCCAAACATGAGGAGGGGGACCTTCTAATTTCAAGACTACACAGGTGGAAATGCACCCTCGTATAACGTGAACAGATATTATCCCCAGAGAGATGAGCAGCTCTCAAACAGACACAGTGCTATAGCAAGCTAGGTTTATTTTTGTCTTGCTATGTTGCGTAATAGAAGTGTCTTTAAATATATATAGTGAGACGGCTGAGTGATTAAGAACACAGTCTGCTCTTCCAGAGGTCCTGAATTCAATTCCCAGCAACCACATGGTGGCTCACAGCCATCTGTAATGAGATCTGGCGCCCTCTTCTGGCCTGCAGGAATACATGCAAGCAGAACGCTGTATACATAACAAACAAATCTTTAAGAACAAAAACAAAAAACTTTAAGCCGGGCATTGGTGGCATACACCTTTAATCCCAGCAGTTGGGAGGCAGAGGCAGGCAGAACTCCATGAGTTCGAAGCCAGCCCGCTCTACAGAGAGAGTTCCAGGACAGGCTCCAAAGCAATACAGAGGAACCCTGTCTTGGAAAAAAACACAAACAAACAAAAAAAAAAAAGAAAAAACTAAAATATACATATACACACATCTCCTGAATTTGAGATTGGAGAGTGAAAATTTGCTTAGCAGAATATTGAATGGGATATAGACTCTGTTTCATTAAAGATATTATAATTATTAATGCTACACAGTGGTTGAAGCCACACACGGTCGACCTTGTGTGGGAAAATTAATATTAAGGTACATCACTTTTCTAAGAGTGAACAGTATACAGATTATGAGGGGGCATGGTATCTCATTTAGCAGTGCAGCATAGAGGTAGAGTTTTAATAGCATATGTCATTTAGCAATTTATTTTCACATTACAAAATCTGATATTTATCCGTGCTTAATTTTTAAATTGAAGGCCTCGTCTATACAGAAGGACATATTTTAGACCTTCAAATTCCAGGCTCTATCTGAATTGCTAGGGAGCTGAAATGAAGTGCAATTAATAAATTATGAAAACTATTGTCATGATAACTTTCTACTTTGGAGAAGATGAAAATATAAGAATATATATGTGAATATTGTTGCTAAAAGAACACAAATGGTTACATTATGAAGCATGAAGGTTAGGTTATACGGAAGGACAGTAATTATTCGTCCTATGTAGCCAATGGAGGAACAGGCTGTAGTTTTTGCAGTTGAGTTTGGATAAGAGCATTCCAACCCCCAATTATATTGATAGGATTGGGGAGAGAGTAGGGAGATTAATGTTAATTAGTTCATGAATTTGAAATAGCATTGATAATGAGGGGATTTTTTTTGTCATGTAAGAAGGATTAGGACAGTTTGGAGTGAAATATCTTGCGTTACTTCAGTTAATCAACTGAACTATTAAAAAAAAACAGCACTGCCATAGCAACCATCCATTGCTATAATAATAGTCCTGGTTAATTTACTCTTTTACATAAGCCTGACTTATGACACCTCAACATTTTCCCAGCAACATTAAAATGTTTAATGTTATATATAACGTATATTATATATTAAAGCATTTGTAGTGAACAAGTCCAACGATAAAGAATGCTTTGAAAATGAGTCTGATTTGCTCTTGCTTCTGAAGCACATTCTTCAAGCATCAATTTGTTATCACAATGGGCCACATGAAGCAAGCTTATAAATAGATGTGATAGTCACGTCTATTACATCCAGAGCACCTTTTGTGTACATGATGTTAAGTACGCAATAATTCAAGAAACTCATTACCCATGAAAGATGGACATGAGTATTATTACATCTTTGGGTAATTACGCCACACATATGACATTACTGATCATCATAGCTAAATGAAATAAATGTGATAGTAACACCTATCACATACTACAAGACTGATGCAAGAGTATGTACTAAGTCCAAGATGTCCTTTTTAATATGTTTCAGTGGACACACGCACCGGCCGCCCTTCTAGAGGACCCAGGCTCTATTGGCAGCACTCACACAGCTGCTCACAACAGTCTGTTGAAACCAACAGTATAAACATACTTCTTCCAATTAGTGTGGCACCAGAGATTTCAGGCTTTGGAATAAATATGCACATGGTGCACAAAGGAATCTTTACCCTGTGATCTGTCCCATTAACTGATGTAGAAATGATTCACTGGTCTTATGGTACAACCCCGTTTCATAAAGTATCATTTGTGATGCAAGACTATGGTAATACTTGACATTTATTCTTTATTTTTAAGATTGCTTCATTTTACTTACTGCCTATGTGTTTGTCTACACGAGTTGATGTGCTCTGGCCACACGAAGCATGGCAGAGAGGGCGAAAGAGGGCATCGGGTCCACAGGAAATGGAGTCAGATATTTTGAGCCACCACGTGGATGATGGGAACTGGACCTGTATCCTCCGCAAGACCAATAATCCTTCTTAAGCACTGACGACAACCCCTGCCCAGTAAGAAAGCTTTTATATAAGAGTAAATTAAAAATTAAAGTGCTTACTTAAATTAGCAAGTAATTATTGTTTAATTAGAAGAAAAAAAGAAATGCTTGGCTAGTACTTTCTGGGCTGTTGGAAAGTAATATTGTTACTGAAGAAACCAAGATCAGTAGATCAGTATCAAGCATGACTCATTCCAAGACAAAGAAAAAAGAAAAAAAAAAGGCACTTCTTCCAATGCCTGGATCATTAAATCCTCCCAAACCATAAAGAAAAGCACAAGAAATGTCATACACTGTTATAAACATATAAACCTCTTTACTCATGTGGCTATCTCAATGTCTTCCAAACGTCTCTGACAACTCATAAATATTGTCAACATCCTGAAGTCTCTCCCGCTAAGATGACTCCATCCACACGGATAAATTCACCTGTCACTAATGTAACAACGACTAGAATCTACTTCCTTAACGGAAAATCCCATTTTACTCTCTGGCATCATCAGAGACACTTTCCAGTGACTGATGGCAAATGCAGAAATTCATGGCTGCACAACATACTGAAGAGAGAGTAAGTGGATGGATGGATGGATGGATGGTCAGAACTGAAAAGTCATTTATACCGTTCTCTCTGGGCTCAGGGAAACACTGCAGAAGAGGATAAGGAAAGAAATGTAATAGCCTTAAAATAAGGACGGGGCTGTGAAATGTCACCTTCAGGGCAGACACAGCCACTGTGATCACAAACACAGCAACTATGGATGTCTACACTGGATCGCCACAAGAACAAGCCCATCACAGCCAGGCATAGATGGAAGACAGACTCGGGGCTCTACCCTCCACTGCTGGACTATATACTACTCACAGACTCAGTGAGAGTGGAAGTCCCTGCCTCGGCCGTGTGCCACTGATAACCCCACCAAGGTCTGATAGACAGTCCCAATTCAGGGGCCCTGACTAAGCTGAATGGGTCTTGAAACACAACCGTAAGTTATAAATCTGGCAGGGATGAGGGTGTTTGCAGAGCTAAAGAAAACAAGGCAAAAGAGAGAGTGATCAGAACACAGACAGTAAATTGTCTAGGAACAAAGTCAATCAGTAAAAAGCACTTCCGGGAACTCAACTTTACGGCCCTTATTTGTATTTTCACACCGACAGTCATATAGCTAGGGACCACAAGGTCAACATGTTTAATTTGCTGTATTCATCTCTTACCCTATATCTAAATTGTCTTGTAGTTGTCAAACATCACACACACACGCACACACACACACACATGCACACACCTACACACACGCGCACACACACACACATGCACACACCTACACACACACAGTCACATACATATGCGTGCACACACACACACATGCACACACACATGCGCACACGCGCACACATGCACACATACACATGCACACACACGCACACATGCACACGCACATGCGCACGCACACACATAGTCACACACGCACACACGTGCACACACACATACGTGCACACACACTCACACACATGCGCATGCACACACACGCACGTGCGCACGCACACACACACACACACACACACACACACACACACACACGCACACACACACACACTATAGTTTCTATGCTGTCCTGCCATGGTTTGGTGCTGTTTCCTCTGGTCCCCTCCGTTACCCACTGTAGCCTTCAAATCAGTCACCAGGACAATCCCTGAGCTTCACAAGGAACAGGAACTCTAAAGTTCTTCTGCCCTGCATTGCTTTGTTCTCCAAATTACCCAGTTTACATTTCAATTTTTTTTGTTTTTCTTAAAAAAAGTTTCCGGTCTGCTCACTGTATCTTCCCTAGATACAGAGCTTCTGTTTTATGCAAAGCCAAGCCATGTTCCTGATACAAAGGCAGCACCTAAGACTAAGAGGCCCCCTTCCAACCTCAGCTTTCAGGAGCCACACACTAGTGTCCCTTTGCCAGCCTCATTCTCCAAACAACGCTGGGGAAATGGTTGATCTCACACACCCAGTGACACCTGAATACTCACTTTTAACAGCTATTCACAAACACACAGGCCTATGCACACGTGTCCCTTCCCAAATCTGCAACCTCTGAAGTTGTATTTCAAATCAAACATTGCTCATTCATCTTGTTGTAATAGTAAATGCAAATGAAAAGAAATGTATATTAATGCTGTTGAAGTTTACAAATATCTACTTTACCGATTACTTTCAATTCATCTCATATTCCTAAGAGTAAATATTCATGGGGGTTGTAGGCAACATTGTGGTTTTGTTAGTCTATTGTCACTAAACCCAAGATTCAGTCTACATTCTAATCTCAAAATAATTCTGAGATTCTTTAGTTAATATAATTCAACCTATTTATTTTATCAAATTATTCTTTATAATTCAATATGGCTCTGGTACACTTCCAAATTTCTTTGACCTTCGTTTTTATAGTTTACAAAGCATGATTTCCACTTTGACTTTGAACTCATACTTAACATTTATATTACAAAAATTACAAAAACCTGATCTCAACTTTACTTTCTGTTAATGACCTTGAAGAATAATCTATACAGCCAATTCATGAAAAAAACAATTTCTAACATCCTTGACAATGGCCTCTTTGCTCTTACATTAGAACATTCCCCTAAATGTCACTTCTATTTATAGAATTACAATGGTATCTTTGTAATTACTAAGTCATCTTCAAATTTCCAAGCGATCTTCACTAATTGTTATCACATTAATTTTATCATTAAAAGTCCATGTGAAATGGTGGAGCATGGAACAGCTTTTCCATTTTAAAGGTGAAAAAAAAAACCCATGTGTCTAAGGAAGATTAAATGACTTCTCCTGGGTGAGTTAGAAACAGAAGCAAGAGCAAATTCCAATTTTCTTTTCATGTGGCCTGTGTCTCAAGAGGCCTTAGTCATAGGCAGCTATTGTAAGTGCACAAACATCCAATTCTTCTGGCCTTGCTTCCTGTAGGTGTAACACACAGTCAGTGCTTGTCAGTGCAACAATATTGAGGACTGAAATACGGAGGCTGTGCCAACATGGACATTGCTCGGAACCTGTCAAATTCATACATTACTCCTGAGAAGAGCAATTTATGAATCAGTCTTCAGGGATCACCTGCACATCTCAACACATAAGGCCCTTTTAATGCACAATATTAAGTCAATGGGAAGCAACCCCATCGTCAATAGAAGCAATTCCTAGTCACCAAACCATCGCCATGTAACATTGTAATTAAATTCTGGGAATATTCAATATAGTTTCAAGGAAAAGCTCTAAGAATAAACTTCATCATCTATTCACTCGATAGAAAAAAGCAATTAACATTCCCATACCAGTAACTACTGGTCCAGCAGACTCTGCAGTGAATCTTTCCCATTGAACGGATAACAACGGTGCTTGGAGGTTTGAAGTATTAACATTGATCAGAAGCGGAAAAGGAAGCAAACCTACAAACTTGCCTTCCCTCTCTTCAGTCCTGTTGCTAGAGTAGAAATCACCGCAGGGAAGCAAGCGTTTCTTGTAGCTCACAATTCCAAATAGTGCTTGAAACAGGGAAATCAAGGCAGCGGGAACTTAACATGGTTACTTATATCACATGCACAGTCAAGGGCAGAGAGATAGGAGTACTCAACTTGCTTCCTCCCTTTCATCCAGTCCTGGGGCCTAAAACCAGGAAATGGTGCCACCTGCTGTAGGCTTGGCCTTCCCACGCCAGTTAAAGACATTCTCTTACCTACATGAGCACAGGCCAACTTGATCTAGACCAGAGAGCGGTGAGCAGCCTGTGGGTTGCAGCTCCTTTCTGGCCACATATTGGATGACCTACCCATAAGAGAGTGACATTACAACTCATAACAGTAGCAAAATTACAGTTATGAAGTAGCAACGAACATCATTGTATGGCCGGGGTCCCCACAGATGTGAACGTGTATTGAAGGGTCATACAGTAGACAAATGATGCAGATGACACTGAATGCTCACACTGTGGGTCCGGAGTTGAGGCTTTACCCAGCTAGACTCTACTGCCCCAATATTCATCGAGTGCCCCCTGCAGTTGAGGCACCGGGGATTTTCGGGACTGTGTGTTTTGTTTCATTGTGGCATTGTGAGTTGAAGCAGCCATCTGATGCAATGTGGACCTGGCATGATCCCATGAGACTACACCCCGACTTGAAACGTTTGCTTGGGTGGAAAACGACCTAGTACAGCTTCCATGATGTAGAGAATGGCCATGCCTGTGTTTTCCCTTTGTACCTTTCTGCTGTCGAAAGAAAATAAACAAGACATGTCCAGACAATCTAAAAATGCTTGCTGGACAACCTCAAGGAAAATTCAACTATACAGCGCTCTGGGGCATATTCCACAAATATCAGGATTTATCTTTTGAAATGTCTCTGTCCTTCAAGAACACCTTGGTCTTGTCCACAAAAAAAAAAAAAAAAAAATCAAAGCAAAGCAAAAAAATTAGAAGTGGCTTTCTGTCAATTTGTGTATCATTGATGTTTTCTAGTTGCCAACCCAAATTATATTCTACCAGAAAGACATGAGCATTCACATTCACAAATCAAATTTTATTCCATCATCAAAAACTTCAGCTTTGGGGGGATATCAGCTAAACATATAGTAGGAAAAAAATGGTACATATTATTGTATTGTAGGCTTCACAGATCATCCCTATCATTATCATTAAATATCTATACTTTTAAAAGTATTCTGGTAGACCTGGTATTGAAATTTTTTCTCTCTTTTTTTAAACTTCTAATTTCGATTCTTTTCACACTACTGTTACTAGGGCGGCATTTTATTCTCATTGTACACATGTGTTTCAAAAGATGCATACAGAAAGAAGTGCATCCGTATTCCCAGAGTATTTCTGAGCTGAGCTGCACAACTCATAAGATTCATGATTTAAGTTTGAGTACAGCCAACCTTTCGTCAAAATCTGTGGTAGGCATGCAAAGGAAAACAAACACATCTGGCAAGTGCCCTGCATTTCCCCAACACTTCCCCCTCACCTTTGTATATTCCGTCTCCTCCCACAACTGTCAACTCCAAGTGTGCAGGCAGGCTTTTCTGAAACAAGACCACTTCCCAATTATCCACCTAATACCTAAATACCTGACAGCTTATCTTGTGCTTGTTTAAATAATGAGCCCAATTATAACAGCCATTAGCATTTTTCCATTTGCTTTCTCTAATTGTGAGTATCGCACAAAGGTGGGGACGAAATACAAACGTTTCACAGAAGAGGCAGGGACAGTCCCGTAAGAGGGAAGTGGGGGGTTTTGCCTCAGTTACTAACGCAGCATCGAAGAGGAGTTTGCCAGAACCTGAAAACAATGTTTGGAAGTGTGTCTGCACAGTTTCCATACTAAGAGAGTTTTTACTTCCAAAATCAGGGGAATAAAGAATGGTGAAGGGAAGGTTCATGCTCTGGTAGCGTCTTCTGTTCTGTTGATTTTTTTCCTTACTAATTAGCTTCCTAATTCCCCATGCCTGGATGATCGCAAACACTCACTTCCAAAAGCAGACTGACAAAGACAGTAGAAATATCTGCTTTATACATGAATGGCAGAAGCTTTAAGAGACAATTGGAAAACCATTAGAGATCTTAATGGGTGAATTTCAAAATAACTATTTGACTAAAAAAAAAAAAAAATGTGAGAGAGGAAAAAACAAAACTTACAGCAGCAACACGACATCAACGCGAGCATTTTTCAAGTTTTTCCTAGAACAGCAATGGCTCCTTCAGGCCACATCAACCAAAATGCAGTCCCTCTGGTAAACTGACTGAACGAAATACTGAAGTCAGATTAAAGTGGGAAGAGAAAAACTTTTACATTCTGTACATTTTACAATGAAAATGTAGAGTGACGTGATGCCAGATGATGCCCTTAGGAAATAATACAGTGGCTAGGAGTGACAGGTGACAAGCTACTGGACGGCGTTCACGAGTTCAGCAGAAGCGACATCAGATGGGGATCTAAATCGGGACAAGCCGGTAAAGAAGCCCAAGGTCAAGAGATTCTGACAAAGAAAACAACAAAAGTGTTGAAAGCAGGAATGAGCTCCAAATTTGAGTCTGCGACACTGATTGGCTTCGTACCTCTCCTACTGCTGTGACAAAAGACCATGCCCAAGGCATCGAAGAAAAGAAAGCCACTTCATTTGGCTGACGGGTTCGGAGGGCTGGAGTCCATGGTAGCAAATGAATGAACAGTTGAGAGGTCACGTCTGGATCCACACCCCAATGTCACCTCTCTCGATCCTTTCCAAACAGTTTTAACAAGTGTTTACATATAGGAGGCTATGGGGGGAGGGGGCGCATTTTCACTCAAACAACTACACTGGTGTGCTGGGACCTACAAGAGACCATGAGTTATTGCAGGCCACGGAAGCAGCGTGAATCTCTTTAAAGGGCAATATAAACTCCCAGAAGATTTTGAGCAAGGGGTCTAATCTGTAAGCGTTCACTTAGGACTGAGTTTAGAGATGAGCCGTATTGGGGCAAGCACCAACACAGATCTTTAGGGGATCCACCGTAGCCACACAGAGCAGAGCTGCTGGAGAAGGCGGGTGGGAGCTGGTGATCACAGACAATGAGCACGTTCAACGTGGGTCTTGTGGGCTACGTCAACAAATCTGGCTGTGATAGTGATGGGTAAAGTCATTCATGTTGGCCTGGGTCAGAACTGATTTCTCTCCTTATCCCTATGGTTTGTAGAGTTAAGGGTTTTCCTTATTCTCACATTATCCTAGTTTGGATAATAAATCATGTGGTTACCCTAGCTTTGGGAATTAAAGGGGAAAAAGAACCAAGGATGATCCTCATCTCGAGCAAGTAAAAATATCTGATATTGATGCTTGATTGATTCATTATTCCTGTGTCCATATCTACTGTGTGTGTGTGTGTGTGTGTATCACTATGTATGTGTGTGTATCATTGTGTGTGTGTGTGTGTGTGTGTGCATGTGTGTGTATACATACACGCCCAAGCTCTGTAGAAAAATAACTAAAACAAATTAAATTGGCCAATGAAATAATAGTTCAACTAACTGTTCAAAAATAATTTAAAAAACAGAAGAGGAAGTCTCAGGAAGCAACACGGGGCATAGCAGTAACCCTTGTGGCAACTACAATCTAATGCTCTGACACACACAAGTAACACAGAACCAAATCTTTGATCTGGCAAAGGTGTGGGAGAATAAGCATGTATCCTGGAGCCCAGAGCAGGGGAAGGTTGACACTACTGAGGAGAAGAAAGATTCCTGGAAACACTACACAAAGGACTGTGTGGACCATAGTGAGCGAAGAAGATCTTAAAGCTAAACTGAACCCTTGTGATACAGTGAGTCCATCTATTTTTGTAAATGACAATTGACCAGGGATGCTCAGTGAACATAATCTGTACAAAGATGGAAGTATACCATCGTGTTGCCATGAATGAGTTGCTGTACTCTCCTGCTACCCATAATGTCTAAGGTATTTTTAGTCTTGCCTATGAGGCCCATCTGCATACTATGATTTGCAGCAATATTCCCCTAAACAGGAGAATTATAACAGTGCCTGAAGAGTCTATGCTGGTTTTTTTTTTTTTTTTTAATTTCAGTAATTGGTTTTTCCAGTTGATACTGTACGATGAGCCAAGCAGGATATGAAAAGCAGCAGGACTTGACTGGGGTCTAAGTTCAGCTACGAGAGAGAGTATCCCTTCAGGCCAACTGAATCTATGTTTGTTAGCCTGGGTTCAATCATTTAAGCACATATATTTCATAGAAGTATCTAAATGATCTTTGAATCTGCAAAGCTTAAGAAGATGATTTCTACAGTTATTGGATCGAGGGAGGCTTAGGTTAAACTCCCCATTCTCCATGTTTTCAAGATCAACAGCTGCTAGTAACATACCCAACTTTAGTTCATGCAAATATCCATCTTGCCACCATCCTTTGCTTTAGTCCCCTAGCAGACTCCTTTAAACACAGGAGTTTCCACAGATTCATCAAACCCGCTCTATTGCAGCTGGTACTCTCCACTGAGCTGGAGAACATTTAGATGTCATCTGTTATGAGTTACATGCTTCCTAACTATCAGTTATCACAAGGCTGTCTGAATTGTGGTCCACACATAGCTACCTTCAGGCCATTGCCATGATTGCTCATTTGACTCCACATTAGTTTCCCTCGGTTTCCATTCACATTCAGGGCCTTTCCAGTGGATTAAATTCAACATAATTTTTAAACATTTTCTAACCTTGAGCCCAGTAGGGCTAAACTCTCGGGGACTTTCTTCGAGAATTTCAATTAACAGACAGAATTGGAAAAGTTTTCCAACAAATAAATGGCATGCTATGGAGGAAATGTAGCAAATTCTTCTGACATACATTTACACATCCATAATCTAATAAAATTTTCAAACTCTACCACACATCAAAATTACACTGTAAAGTCGATGACAACATGTTTCGACGCTGCAACAATAGAAGCGTGCTTTTAAGGTCTGAACAGTGAGGTTTCTAAACAAAACAATTGGCTTCTCTTTGAGCAGTCTGCTCATTTGGGAAGAAAGAGAGCTTGCCCAAGACTGCCAGGTTTCCCTTTGGCAACAGAGGAGGAATAGCTGGGACTTGAAACAGTCACCCGATGTAGTAATAGAGTCCCCAAGTCGATGGTAGAGCCTGTCTATTCCTTCTTTTTTCTAAGCATTCTCTTTTGATTCTTGTAGACATGAAAAATATTTTTTCTGAAGAGTTTATGCCCTCCATTCCAGGATTCATTTTCCAAGGAGAGTTTTCCCAGGTAGATCAAGATGAATGAGCAAGTCTGTCTCTCCTTTGGGTGTTCAGTCTTCTGTAGAAACCTACTACTCGTGTTAGATTTGTTCTTAAGTCTTCCAGAAGGTATTTGGTTTAGACCAAAATGAGATTCCTAACAACCAAAACTGTCCAGTTCTGACAACACTGGAACTTTTTTAAACACACATCTACATATTTGTGTCTGTTATCCATCTGCTCACCATATTCAAACAATTTAAAGGAAATATTTGCAAAAATTATAAAACAAAATTAATCAAATAAGTATCATTGACTGTTTGATACATCCCAAGCACTTTTCTCAAAATGTGTTTATTTTCTTATCTCAGGTGCTAAGACAAAGGCTTGCCTTGAAGTGCAAGCCGAAGTTCTAATTTTTTTCCTCCAACAGGTCCTCTGCAAGTATTTCAGTTCATGGTGAATTATTTTTCTCCAAGCTACCATACAGACCTTATGCTAATATTTCTGTTTTAATTCAAGGCTATGAATTCTAATTGGCATTAATATCATCTTTACAGAGGTTGGCACTAATTCTGAACACAGTAGATACATGGTGGATTAAATATTAAATTATCAATATTTGCCTTCCTCTTTAACATAGTTTGTATGCTAACATCAACCCCTGAAAATCCATTATGTAATATCTTTCCAGCTATAGCCCTCATTTGGGGTTTTCGGTTTTTGTTTAGTTGGGTTTTGTTTGTTATTTGTGTGTGTTTGTTTGTTTGTGCTGTGTGTCAAGCTCAGGTCTTGGCATTTGTTAAGCCAACAGTCTTCCTCTGTGCTACATCTTGAACCCAGCCCTTACATATTTTATGTAATAAAACTTCTCTGTAATAAAGACAGCAGAAAAGGATGAGGGTTATTAAACAACCCATGAAGCTGAGACGGAGACAGAAACCCATGGCCCTGTCGCAGTGTTTTAGGTCTTGTGTGGTTCTTTCCCACTGCTAACTAATACTCATGGCACCAATGCCATCATCTAAAGGTGTTATTTTAACAATTACTCCTGGATGGCCCTAGCCTTGTCAATTCATTCAATAACTTACCAAACCAAGGGTCAAAGAGCAAGCTTCATCACAACGGTGTCACTAGCATTCTCAGGCCAACTCTAACAAGGAGATTTTAAAGCTCCTTTCCAAGATTTGCTATTAAGTGTTTTTAATGAGTTTTCAAAACATAGTAAAGCATCCTAATGACTGTTGACAGAGCACCACAATATGTGGCAGATTGCTTTCAGCTCATCCTTATTTGGTTTTGATACCGAAAAAATAATACTGCAACCTTTGAACATTTAAAATTACTTTTTAGAAGACAAATGGTACCCATCTATTTGTGTCTGCGCCCTTGTGTGCTAATGTTCTTTCTTATTAACATGGATACGCTGTCTGTGCTCCTAACTACAACCAACTGCAATCTGTCCATCCACTCATGCCTGCCTGGGCCATGTATCCAATCCTCTCCACTCTCATATCAGAGGCTGTCACCCTAAGAATGAGTATATAAATGCATAATAATATTAGAAAAAATATTATTCTTCTCCAACTTCTTCTCACTGAAACTGTACCTTCACCCTTTGTCTTCTCTATCTTCAGCAATTCTCCTTAAAAAGACGGCTTAAGTTTCCACATTCGATTTCTTGCCTCCCATTTCCCTGCTTAGGCCTTTCCCTCTTACATCAACCACTCCCAACAAGGCCACAAATAACTTCCTTTGCTATGAATCCCATGGTCAGGTCCTGTGTCATATTACTTGACACAGATAGGTCAAACTTCAAGCCCCTCCCTCCCTTAACTTCCTGTCTACACTATCGCGGTCTCCTTGCTCATCCGTGATTTCCTTCCTAATTTGTAACAGCCCAAATGCCCAGAACAGAACCTGGGACATGGTATTCCTATGACATTGATTTCTTCAACAAATGAATCAACCTCATTAACAAATGCAGTAAGATCCATTAAGATAAATTAGGAGGTTGACCTGAGGTAAGTAGTACAATTATTTTTTAATGTAGCTGCCCACAAATGAATGGGGCAGTGCAATTTCTTTGGGTCATTTAAGAGATGCAGCCCTTGTAGGTCATATCCCTTAAAAATCTCATATGATTTTACTCCCTTTGTAATACATGACTAATTGCTATTATTTGTTAAATGTTAGCTTCCAGTCAAATTTATCAATGGATGTTTAATATGTTAAATAAAATCTGTGATTTGTCAATATTCTCTTTGTAATCAAATATATTTAGCACAGTTGTGCATATATTATAGAAGATACTGGGCAATTTTGTTCTTTAGAACTGAAGGAGAGAGCTTAGATATTAGAGTTTCTCCTCATAGCATATTTATTACTTTCTTCCTCTGACTCATCTGATTTTACATCTGGTTGGAAGTATAATCATCTACAATAGTATACCTCTAGGAAAATACTATCTGATTTTATACAACATTTTCAGGACCATATTGTAGTGGGAAAACACTAATAGAATATGTTTACGTGGTTTTATCATAAGCCCTTCTTGTTCACATTCATTGAGTTTTTCCAGGTAGTATGAAAGACAGAATGCAAGTTCTCAATAGTGTAGTTTTAATAATAAATGTTTAATGCGCAGGAAGAAGAAAATAGATTGTATATCGTGATCATTAACTGTTTTGTTACCTGGGAGAATTTGCGCGTTCATATGAACTTCAGCTTCAAGTTCACTATGCATTTTAAAATAAAAGCATCAGACAGACTCCCTTGGGGGTCTGTCACTCATAGATAACAACCACTGCAATGTATATATTCAAATTTCTCTTGGTCCCCTCTAAGTGACTACCTTGTGAGATGCACCATACCCCAATAGCAGTGCCATATGCACAGAACACTTTTGAACATTTGCCTTAAAAAAAAATAATAACACTAGAATTATCACCCTCTATTTTCTCCAGGGAGTTACATGTTCATACTTTGTGGATGGAATTTTTTAAAAAGAGCTAAAATTATTCAGTGTCAAGTTCAATAAATCAGGTGAGAGTAATACCATCTT
Source organism: Cricetiscus sungorus (assembly GCA_030556225.1). Classification (NCBI taxonomy): domain Eukaryota; kingdom Metazoa; phylum Chordata; class Mammalia; order Rodentia; family Cricetidae; genus Cricetiscus; species Cricetiscus sungorus. The sequence goes on from JANBXA010000616.1 coordinate 5,021,410, forward strand.
GAGTCTGAAATGAGATTTAACTGCAAAATAAAAAAAGGCAGATGTCCTTGCAGAGACCGTCAGGCAGCTCTGAAGGCAAATCCCCAAGAGTGGGGTTATTAGGGGGCCAGTGAGCAACCTCAGTGGAACGGGGTGAGGCCGCCTTGAGCCCCAACCGCTACAGAGGTTTCCTGCCGCCTTGGTTATAAATCCAGGGAAGTGTACCCCTAAAACAATCCCCTTCAGTGGATATTTTGTGTCCTTAGTTACTTCAGACACTATGAGCCAACTTTCTCCATCCTGTTCAGGTTTATGCTTCTTAGATTTTAAAAATGAAGAAGTAATAGCTTTTTTTAAAAAACTGCATCATTGACCAGGGTAGTTTTTCACTTCCTTGTGAAATCATTTCCAAAAGCGGTTAATTTGCATTTGAAATTTTCAAATGTATTCATAACATAGGAAGAACATAATAAATACAAGCCTTAATTTTAATCAGAATTGTAAATTATATTTGTGAATTTAGCTAATAATTGAATGCTTACTTGCTTCCTGGTCAATGACCTAATCACATTATGCATATTAAGTCAAAATACCTTTACAGAAAAAAAAATTCTTGAAAGATACAATCTATTATTAGCTTCCTTTTACAAACGCAGGAGGTGGAATCAGAAAAATTCAGAGACTACCAAAGCTCACCAAACATGGTTAGGCACAGAACTCGAATAACTTGACCCAGAACTGGCTTTGACCTCCCATGAGCTCAAAACTCTGGCAAGCTGGGCCAGGCCATCAGGGAAATGCTCGCCTTAAAGGTAATACTACAGGACTACATCCTAGGAAGCTTGGTCATGGGGAAGGGCCCCTTCCTCGTGATCAGATTCTGCCTCTACTGCCTATGACCCTGTTAATACACTCGTGTTAGAAAGGGGAAAATATCACAATGCCCCTTCCCTAGGAATTGGGCTACATGATGTGAAAAAGAGACGTTCAGGGCAAAGACACACACTACCCCTCAGGTAGGAGGTAATATAACCATCGACTTCTTGTCTTATTTTTCTTCATTTGTTAGCTCATCCCTCTTTTGTTTCATTGTTATTTGTCTTTCCTTTATCTGATTATTTGTTTTCTTAAGCGAGAAGTAAAGGTATGGTGTTGGAAAGGAGGTGGGGTAGGAGGTGCCGGAGGGGAAATGGTAATCATCACACCTGGTATATTAAAAAAAAAAAAAAAAAAAAAAAAAAAAAAAAACTTTTATCTTCAATTTTCAAACGCAGTCAATCACGTGTACAGAAAATCTGTATTCCAGAGACTTTGGGGAAAACAGTCTACCAAAACTGGAGAACAGAAATGGATAGACCACAATAGCCATCTGACGGCTGGCCCCTCACACCTGAGGCTGGCTTCCCTTCCCACGGTCCTGTAGGTCATCGCCAGTGCAGAATAAGCTCTGCCTACATTTTACACTATGCTACACGTCTCATCTGAACTCATGCAGTAGCGGTCACAATGGCCAGGGTACAAAGAGACGACTAGAGCAAGACCCTGCTAGCAATAAAGTAGTTATAGGAACAAGAGGAGAAAATAGTTAGACACCAGCCATTGGGGATTCTTTCTTTTTAATTGTTTTTGTTTGTTTGTTTGTTTGTTTGTTTGTTTGTTTGGATATGGGGTCTCATTCATCATGTAGGCCAGGCTGACCTCAAATTCACCTGCCTCTGCCTCCCGAGTACTTGGGTCAAAAGTATGCACCACCATCCCTAGCCTTAACCAGATACTCTGTACATCCCAACTCTTCAGATGGACCTGGAAATCCTGTCACAGTGACAGAGATGCTGTGTAGACATCTGTAAAAGAGAGGTGCTCTTTTCAAAGACAAACATGCACACATCATTGATATTAAAAAGCACAAAAAGTATATAAATGGTATAGAGAAAATTAAAAGGCAAAGGACACAGAGTCAAAACACACGAGCATAAGGAAACAATTAAGAAAAGAAAGACATACAGGATGCCACACAGGATTATGACTCTGTTTATAAGTAAGGTAATTGTGTGAGCTAGCGAGAGAGCCCGCTGGGTAAGAGTAGCTGCTGCACAGCAGGAAGTCCTGACTTCAGATCTCCAGCACCCATGGAAAAAGCCAGCTATGGATGCTGTGGACCAGTATCTTCAATATCAGGAGGGGCGGAAGGAGATCCATGGGTCATGCTGCCCTGGAGCCTCTCTCCAGGTTTAGTGAGAGGCACTGTCTCAAGGATATAACATAGAAAACGATAAAGCTGGACATCTGGTGTCCCTGTGGCCTCCATTCATGTATACAGACTTATGCATCTGCACAGAGAGAGAGAGAGAGAGACAGAGAGAGAGACAGACAGACAGAGAGAGACAGAGACAGAGGCAGAGAGACAGACAGAGACAGTCACAGACAGAGACTGTAGATAGAAAAAAAAAACAGACTTAAGGGATCCAGGCCAGAACAGTGATTTTTTTTTTTTTTTTTTTATGGACCTACCCTACCTAATCCAACTTATTTTAAAAAGCTAGTGCATTGAGCACTGTTGTGATTTAAATCTGAAATACACTCCTCTGACAGTATCATGGGTTTGGACCTGACCCCAGTTCTGCTATTCTGGGAGCTGTGAACCCCATGGAAAAGGCACCTAAGAGGCGCACAGACACTGGAGAAGGGCGTTGAGTGTTGCACCCATCTCCAATTCCCGTCTCCTCTGACTCCTTGTCTTGCCCACATGGACAAGAGCTACTCCAGACACCACATCCCACATACCTCTCCCCAAGACAGACTGAAACCCCGAAACCACAAGCCCCGGGAAATCCTTCATTTCTTACATTGCTTCTGCAAGGTGCTTTTTTCCCAGCAAGAAAAAACAGTGCAGGCACCCAGAATCACAGCCTGAAGATGCACCTTCATCCTTGAGTCTTTTAATCATCCCCGAAAATATTAAACCATCTAAATTATCACATTGAGAAAAAGCCTGGCCAGTGCAACGGCTCCGATATTTTAATAATAGTAACAGGTTACAATGAAACCAATCCTCTCGGTGTAGCTGGTACTGAACGGGCTTGTCACTCAGCTGCAGTGTGCAAGCCCGTCTCCTGGCTGCTAAGCTGTATTGATTGCCAGGCCTCCTGAATATGGCTCTGACTCACGCAGGACTTGTTGAGCAGCAGGCATAGGGGCCTGCACATGTCCTCACGGGCACACGGCTGAACGCGTGCCCCAGGTTGAAATGATGTTCTGCCAGCTGTTTGCACATAGATCTGTCTGTGGCCCCGCTGTAAACATCCCCTGCTCACCACCCCATGATAATTCTAGTCCTTCTAGTCAGCACAGGCGCCCCAGCTGTCCCGTTCCAACAACTCTCTTTCCTTCTTCGTCACTGAGAGTCAGTGCATCTGTCGAGTGAGAATTACGCCCCAAGCACCGCGTTAGGCACCATGATCACTTTTCACTTGGAGCTTACGGTGCACAAGGGGAGAGACGTTCACCAGACACATCTGTCTTTATCCTTTGCAGAACCGCAATACTGCTACAGTGAAGGACTGAAGGGACTCGTTTGGACTCTGATTTCAGAAGGCTACCCTCCCCCTACTCCCCACCCGTCTCCCTACTCCTCACCCCTCCCCCTACTCCCCACCCGTCTCCCTACTCCTCACCCCTCCCCCTACTCCCCACCCGTCTCCCTACTCCTCACCCCCTCCCCCTACTCCCCACCCGTCTCCCTACTCCTCACCCCTCCCCCTACTCCCCACCTCTCCCCCTACTCCCCACCCCTCTCCCTATTCCCCACCCTTCCCCCTATTCCCCACCCTTCCCCCCTACTCCCCACCCCTCTCCCTACTCCCCACCCCTCCCCCTACTCCCCACCCCTCCCCCTATTCCCCACCCTATCCCCACCCCTCCCCCTACTCCCCACCCCTCCCCCTACTCCCCCACCTCTCCCCCTACTCCCCACCCCTCCCCCTCCCCCCATCCCTACCCCCCCTACCCCCTACCCCTAACCCCCCCCCCACTCCCGAGGAAGGAAAATTTAAGTCTAGGTGTCAATGGCAAGGAGAGAAAATGGAGGGTGAGGCTACTCAAGGAATTGGGTCAAACACTGGCCTGAAGCCAGGCGACCTTGGCACCGGGGAGAGGGGAAAGGAGGCTTCGGTCGGCGATGATGGCCCTGCCAGTGGAGAGGCAGGAAGAAGTAGGGCCCAGAGTAAGGCTTGCGGGCCTCTTGAATCGCATCACTGGTGGCTGACAAGTGCACACGCCACACAGGCTGCTTGGCTGTATCTTCCATGAGTGCTCGGCCAGTTGTACAAAACAAGAATTCAAATGTGTCGAGTTGAAGACGGGAGGCCAGTTACAGGCATGATGCGTTAGCCCAGACTCTTCTTTCTCCTCCATTCATCTACAGCCAACTGTCATTTTCCTACAGAAGCTCTGCCTAGCGTCTCTTCTTTCAAGGGCTTTTTCTTTTCTGTCCGATGTCAAAAAATTTAAACAAAAAAAAATATCAAACAGCCAGCATGCGGACAGTTCTGGCTCCACTTGGCTGCATTCACTATTGGAAGCTGCTTTGTCATGGAAGCTTAAACATGGTGTCTGTGGGGTCTTGGGTGACATCCCAAGCATTCTGGAGCATTCTGTGGGTCAAACAACAACCATACATCTTGGAAGGAACATCCATTGAGAGAGCAAAGTGAAGTGGCAGTTAGAGACTGAGTGTCACTGATGTGCTGTGACAGCTGCAGCCCTCAGCTGAAGGTCCCCAACTGAACACAACAGATATAGATCTGAGGTTGCCAAGTAGAGAGCCGGGCAGGGCAGGGTGGGGTTGGGGGTGGGCGTCTAGATACAAAGAATAGTTGCAGATCTGAGGTAGAAAGGAAAAGCTTACCATCAGAAAGTTAAATTAGAGATCCCGAGAATCCAGGACACAAAGGTAAAGATTGACGGGAACAGAGAAACACCCACCACAGGGAAAGAATAAAAACGATGAATTTTATTAGAACAGACAAACCGCTCCAGACAAGAAGAAAGACCATGGGGCTGGAGAGATGACTCAGAGGTTAAGAGCACTGGCTGCTCACCTGGGTTTGATTCCCAGCAACCACATGGTGGCTCACAACCATCTGTAATGAAAGTTGGTGCCCTCGTCTGGCCATGAAGGCATACATGACAGAATACTGTATATACAATAAACAAATAAATGTTTGGAAGGAAAGAAAGAAAGAAAGAAAGGAAGGAAGGAAGGAAGGAAGGAAGGAAGGAAGGAAGGAAGGAAGGAAGGAAGGAAGAAGAAGAAGAAGAAGAAGAAGAAGAAGAAGAAGAAGAAGAAGAAGAAGAAGAAGAAGAAGAAGAAGAAGAAGAAGAAGAAGAAGAAGAAAAAAAAGACCATGAACTCCCCAGAAAGAATATGCAAATACTAACATGTCTTTGAATTTTGAGACTTTGCTGCCAAAACATTCACATTTTCAGCTGCATTTCCAGAGTGAGTAATCAAAATCAACCTGCCCATAGCTTTTCTAGCTACCTGTGGGCACATAACCAAAGCCCCATAGAGTCTTCTCAGACGGACAGATGAAAAGGGAGAAAATGGGTGTTTTGCCTCTCAAGTAACTAAACCTGGGCTACACTAGTCACGCTCCCTGCTGTGCCACAAAATGCTCCCAAAGGAACGAAGTTGAAATATGAGCAAATAATAACAAGACAGAGTCCTGTTTCCATGGCTGTCTGCACTCTGGTCCTACATCTCATTGTCCAGGACTAGAATCTGGGCAGTATTCTTCAAGATCCTTTAACTGATTACTCTGTGTCCGGCATTTAAGTTAGAGTGCTCTGTCCCTTGCAATACAAGTATTTCTGTCTTTATAAAACAGTCCAACAGGTTTTGCAATCATCTCCTTAATGCAATGGCTTCATACCAGAATCATAAGACACCTAGAGATGCTAGATTTGAGATTGAACTGTGGCTCCATATTTTGACTAGCTAGCATTCACAATATGACTAAGGCTTGGAGACTTATGTATGTTTTGGGCATTTAGTCCTAGTGGCAGAAATGAATGCCTAATTAGACACCTGTGGGAAGCCTACTAAATTATATTTACACATTAAATGTTACTTAATAAATCTAATAAACCATAAGATCATTTGAGGTTCCAAAGCAGATGGCATATTTAACATAAATTTAGGGGAATTAGATAGTGCATGCGCAAAAATCTGTAATCCAGTATATGTCACAAAGGCTGGAAAAATTCCATGATAGGAAGAGCCTTTCAAATGTGGCAATGATGATAAGAGGAGCAAACCCTGGGGAAAAAAAAATCACAAAATATAGCAACACTCTACCTAATCAATAGTGTAAGTCTCTAGAACATCCTCCAAATCAATAGGAAATATAATAATGACAAGATGCACCTACGAGTAAATTAAAAAAAAAAAAAACAGCAGATTGCAACACATCCCAAACCCATTATCTGAAGTGAGATATATTAAAAGTGCATTTAATACAAGAATGTGATCAGTCTTCTTAACTTAAACAGCTGTGGCAATAAATAAAATGTATCTAAAAAGTCTTAACTTTGAGATCTCAGAGCACTCTATGCCTTTATGACATGCTCACAGCTACAAGTTTTTAGCAGTACCTAGAGTGCTCAAATTTTAAAACTATGTTTTAATTGTGGAGTTCGACAACCCGCTACTGTTGAAGTGGGCATCACATACCTATTTTTCAGTCAAAGAAGTAACCACGCAGCGGTATGTCATTGAGAATGTCATGTTTTAGTTAAGTGGCCATTTGACTCTTTTCCGCAGCTGTATGATATGCTCCATGAACCTGAGACAACTTTTAAAGACAGGAGGCAAATAGTACGTTGAAAATCAGCCCTGAGCCAGGCTCCAGCTGGCTATGCAGGGTACATGTGAAATCACCCCAGCCCCACAGCCACTCTGCAGGCTCCATTTCAAGACCACTGCCCTGAGATTCAGCGCTGAATTTGTCACTTGCATGACAAATGAGACTGTCTAGCTAGAGGCCCACATCTTTGCCATGTTGTGCTGTCTCCCTCAGCTCCCAGATGTTTTCATTTAGACCGTGTTTTAGTCAATAAATGCCTTAAAATGGAATACGTTGGAGATATAGATAGCCTTGTAACATAGGAAATATTGAACATTTTCCCTTAAAGGCTTATTTTTCTTTGTCATTCCTTTAGGTCAATCATCTTATTATTCCATTTGCTGTGGTTGTATATTGTGTCTGACACAAAATCCACCTCAAAATAACTTCACACACACACACACACACACACACACACACACACACACAGGAAGCAAGACCTATAAACTTATCCTTAACAATCTTCTCTGGACAGACAAAAAAAACCAGTTGTTTAATTACTATACATTCAATGAGAAACATTAAAATATTGAAATAACCCTCAAGTTCAGTTGTATTAATGGCAGGGTCTCTGAAACTACTCATTCAGAAAAGCTTTGGGTTTTTTCCCTCACCTTCAGAATTATATAGAATTGAAGTTTCAGAAAGAAGAGCTAGGAACAACAATAAAAAAAAAAAAATCCCACCTTCACTAACATGAAAAGTGTCTGTAATTACATATCTACAGTTTGGTGTGGGATTTCTAATAAATTACCTAAATTCTAAATATAAGCTGAAGCTTTGATTTGCGAGGTGGGCTATATTTTCAATCACTCATCTATCCATACCTGTTAGCATAACTTGAAAATATTATTTGTTAGGGGTCCCTTTTGCAACCTCTTGTCTCATCCAGTAATCTAACATCAGCAGTCTGTGTCATCCTGCAACAATGGAGGTCACCCTGCGTGCATCTCCTGAGATCTACGATCAGAAAGTGACTCTATCCTCAGGGCCAAGCAGCAGTGCCTGGGTGACTCTATTCTGTGCTCTTGGCTTCAGAGGTGTCAGCCCCATAGACTGCAATGGGAATGGAGCTTCACATGAACCGGCAGCTCGTACCCTGAGCAGCCTGAATACAGACAGTACTCCATCCCTATATGGCAGACACGGAAACCCCTGCGGCTCAGAATGTTTATGAAGGTAGCAGAAATGTCAGAAAAGGACATCTCAGCCATTGAGAATAGCCTTATTCTGTGTTTTCCTATAGAACAGTAGTCAATCATGATATCTTAAGACGGTAGTTCTCAACTGTGGGTCGTGACCCCTTTGGGGTTGAATGAACCTTTTTTCCCCCCACAGGGGTCACATGTCAGATATCCTGCATTTTAGAAACGTACATTACAATTCATAGCAGTAGCAAAATCACAATTATGAAGTAGCAACAAAATAATTTTATAGCTGGGGGGCGTGGCCCTACATGAGGAACTGCGTTAAAATGTCAGAGCTTTAGAAAGGCTGAGAAACGCTGCTTTAAGATATGTATATTCAAACAATTCAAGCCACAAAGTCAAACACACAAATTCGATAGATTAGTAGCGAAGTTATCCAAATAACAGCTACAATCAGAGCCTGTTGCTCAAGAGTGTGCCAGAATAGAAAAATAAAAATAAAAAACTTGAGAGAACTCTGAAGCTCCTAAAAGATGTCAAATTCTCAGGGACAAGTACTCTCCATGGGCTCCTCCCCGCTGACCCATGCCTATCTAAGGCATGCCTGACTAATGCATTGGAGACATACAGTGCTGTGGCTAACACCAATTATCAGACTATCTCCTGAACTGAACTTCCAGGTATAAAGAATTAACTCATCTCTCATCCACGATCAAGGTTATAATGAATCTGAACCTTAGTTGGAAATAACCACAAAAGACATTTAACATTTGCCTGGTTTGTTAATTTTCTGTCCCTAAAACAAACACCTTAGCTAATTTCTTTATCGGGAGAAAAAGCTCATTTTGCCCATGGCTTCAGAGGTCCCCATCCATGACTGGTTGAATTTGGGGGCAAGGAGGTTGGGTAGAGAACAAAACACATCCCAGCAAGGGTACATAGTAAGATAACGCAGCTCGCCTATAGTCACAAATTGAAAGAGATCGAAAGAAAAGCACGTGCAATGTGAAGGGACTCCCATCCCCTCAAGGACACGCAAGGAGGGTTTGAGGGTCTCTGCTGGCCCACCTCTAGAAAGTTCTACTAGCTCCCAATAGCACAAGTCTGGGAACCAAGCCTTCACCATGCAGACTTAAAGAAGAGTTGTTTAATATGCAGAGTATTTACTGTGACAGGCACAGTCATTGTGTATAGCTTGGCCACAAACTGTCCCTAGACTGAGAATCAGTGCTTCTGTCAGCCTAAACAGAACTCTCTGGTCTTAAAGGCAAAGACCTGCAGATTATAATTGCACTCCAAGTCTTTTCTGCGCGACAGGTGAATTCCACGACCCTGAGTATGGTTTCTGTAAGAGCCATCCATCAGATGATTCGTACGTACAAAAGCTCTACTTTGCCACGGTAAAGACAGACCATTCCTGGAGTCTGTGTGAGAGCTCCCCCATTTCGTTAATTTTTTACAAAATATTTACTACATACCCATTCTAAGACTGATTGCCAAGCTTGGCATTCGACAAAAATATATTGAAATAAATGAGAAAAGGCCCCTTTCCTTAGTGCAGTGGTTCTAACTTCATAATGCTGCAACCCCTCAATCCAGTCCCTCATGTTGTGGTGACCCCAACCATAAGATTGTTTTCATTGCTAAGTCATGGCTGTAGTGTTGCTACTGTTATGAATCCTAACATAAATATCCGGTATGCAGGGTAATCCCACAAGCAGGCCCTCTGGGGTCATGGTTGAGAAGTACTGCCATAGTACGTGAGGTGACAGTGATAAAAGAGCCTGCTTTCTGCAGACCCTGTCTGACTACAACCCAGGATCAAAAGGAGAGAATTAACTCCCTAAAGTTATTCGATGACGTCCACGTGGATACACCACGGCATACACAGGCCCATACCTGAGCACGCACACGCGCGCGCGCGCGCGCACACACACACACACACACACACACACACACGATAATAATAAAAGTGTATTTTAATTTTAAAAAGCAAATAGTCCTTGTCCCCAAGAAAGTCACAAAGGAAGAAGACCAATTGTAAAATGGAAAATGGGACAAAATGTTCAGAGGGATTAGCTGTGTCATCTGCAGAAAGTTAAGCGAAGACTGGTTTAAGGGGGGAAAAGCAACAGAATGAAGGGTCTTGAAGGGAATGGGACTTTGTTTGACTGAGAAGTTAAGCAAACTGCTGTTTGCTGCATAACTAACCAGAAGTGTACACGTGGAAATGGTTTCGAGCTCCCATTATTCTACCCCGTGTCACGTCTTGATTATATCGTCTTTGCTTTTAAATTAAGTAATCAAAAAGTACTCACAAAAGCTGTTATTTGGACAACAGCTGGATCTCAGTTCAGATACATACTAGGCCGTTTTTAAAATACGTTTTTGGAACCATTAAAACATCAGACACAGAATCTTGACTTTTCAACAGTTCACGAGAAGCATACGGATTCTTTTCTTCAAAGAGCGTATTGTAAAGGTCATAATTTAATTAAGTACCAATATTTATTAGCACCAAGTTGGCACCTCCTGAGAGTCAGAGCCCTTCCCCCTGGCTGTTGGCAGCTGACGAGTGGCTTATCGAGTTCCACATTGTTGCACCACGGTAAACACAGAAGCCACGGTGGAATGCAAACTCACTGCTGTGCCGGTAACCTCTGGGATCTTGCCCAAGAAAACTCCAAGAGCCGAGCTATGTTAAACAACATTGTGGAACAGCTCTGAAACATCACGACCGAGCAGAGCTCCACAGCCAGCTGCCCCCCAAAACTAAATCAGCCCTTGCACACAAGAGTGTGCCCAGGAGCCAATCTCTTCATCGGCTTAATGTAGAATAAATGACAATAAAATATTCAGTGCATGGCACAGGACTAGCTACTGCCTTGGCTACAGTGTTTAATGTTGATTGGCTTTGACCAAAGATGACTCTGGGGCTGTCTTGAGCATGGCTGCTCTGTTACCTCCTCTGACTTATCAACAGTAAGAAACATGTGCTTCCCATTCAAGCCTCCTTGACTTCTATGCACATGCAATCACCAGCCCTTCGACAATTGATATGTGAACTCGGCTCTACAAACTCCATTCCTCTGATCAGAGCTCCCACTCGGAAAGACTGGTAGAAGGCATTGTTCCCACGTGCTATCTCATACTTATTACAGCTTTCAGCTGAAACCAGAAACTTAACGCCAGAAGAAATAACAGACCAAAGTCCACTTGCTGTTATTTCAATAAGGTTGCTTCCCCAGAACTGCTGCCATTCGCTTGCTAACCGAGACCCTTTCCTATAAACGGTAATAATCGCTGTATGTCTAACTGGACACTTTCATTTCTGGTCTTACCGAAGGCTGAAGAAGTAAGTCATGCACTTACCCCATCCGAACCTAGAGGCAACGATCTCTTTGTCGCCCAGCTCCAAATCTTCAAATTAAAACAGCAAGGAGTCCAGCGGAATAGCTATTTACGGACTACATGTTTCTTCCTCGCCACCAAGGAGCTGGCGAGACAGGGCGCTGTGTACTGATGGGAAATGATACAAGTGATAGTAAGCAATGTCTAATTACCCGGTCATTGCTCAGATTCAGAGACAAAGGACAAAGGCAAGGAAACAGTTCAGGGTGAAACTCCATCTCCTCTAACCCTATTGTGCCTGTGTACCGCGGTACATACTAATGTAGCATCAAGCCCTATTTTTAGACCTCTGCAATTCCAGAGGCATAAATCATTCCTGTGCCACCAGTCACCTTTGCATTAGCAATGCCACACTTAACATTTTGCAGGATCCCACAGCAATACAAAGGGAAGCGAGTGATATTTAAAACGAATAGTTATAACCTGCATAGGTTAAAGTCAGCCTAAGAGTAGGTTGTTCAGGGGACTATCATGGAAAGAAGCAGTGACAAACACGCCACTTAATGAATCCTGTCCCTCACAATAGCGCTCACGGTAGGATCTGGAAAGTGGGTCTTCTGCAGAAAACGGATAATGCTAGTGGCACGGTCTTGCTTTTTGCTTTTTGGTTTTTTCCTCCCCCATTTGCTTTTTGTTTGTTTGTTTGCTTTGCTTTCCATAATATATCTAATCCCTTGTGAGTTTAGCCATGGGGCTTCCCAGTGAAATGCACATCTGATTAAAGGTGGAGAAACAACACAACTACAAGACAGGCTGCTTTTACAATGAGCTGCAGCCATTAGTATGGAAATAGAATTAAAAGGGAAATCTCCCAAACCTAGGAACCTTCTCCATAAAGATAGTTAAAAAGAAAGCATTTTTATTACTGAATAAGCACGAAACCATCATGTAACATACTTACATCAGATATGAAGACTGAACGTTATCTCATATTGTTATATGTCAGGCAAGTACCAATAATTACATGCGGTTTCAAGATAAGCAATAGTAAGTCCTCAAGTAAGAAGACTCAACCACTTGTCACACATTTCGTTAGATACCTCAGTGGTTGTCAACCTTCCTAACGTCACAACCCTTCAATACAGTTCCTCGTCAAGCTGCGGTGACCCCCAACCATAAAATTATTTTCATTGCTACTTCATAACTGTAATTTTGCTACTGCTGTGAATCGTAGTGTAAATATCTGATATTCCCAATGGTCTCAGGTGACCCCCTGAGAGGGTTATTCAACAACCCATAGGTTGAGAAACACTAAACTAACTGGCTTTATTGGGAGCAGAACCAAGTTTCTCAGACCTCAGTGACAGGAAAGGGCTTTGCAATTTGAGTAAGCCTGCCCCTAGGAGTTTCTTGGCTCAGTTTAGATGCCTAAGCTCCCAGAGAAACTAGGAGTCTGGGATGATGTCTCCCTTGAGGCTTATATTTCAAAGGGATGGCTTCCAGATCCTGGAGGAAGACATTCCTAAACCCTAAAGCTGACAAAAGGCCCAAAAGGATTAATAAACATTTCAAAGACAGGAGAAAGAACTCCCAATGACACATTCTCTGAGGTAGGACTAAAAGAATGAGGGAGGAAATATTGCTTTCTTTGTAACCGGAAGAACTCAGCCTCTTACTTTTAATTTGTTTTTGCATTTACTCCACACTGGTCAGTGTGATTACCATTACGCATACTCTTTCACAGAGGGCACGTGACTACTACAGGTCCCCAAGAGGGGGGGAAAAACACAAAAAAAAGCTAAACTAAAATGGTAATGGTTTTTCCACCATTATATCAGCACAAATTAATATGTCATGCCAGACCACATACATTATGGTCTACAATGATTATTGATAGCACAGTTCACCAGAGAAAAGGCAGATTCTTAATAAGCCTTTGTTTTCCTGCCCATCTGACCGGGGATGATGATTTCATTTTTAATTTGTTGAGAAGTAAATTTATAATGATAGGCGAAAGGGAAACAATTTGCTTCCTTGTATGAGATTATCTATATAATCATTGAACATTAAAAATGTATTATATTGAGTACAAGGGAGTTTTCTGCATTCCTCTAAATAATGCATGCTCACCTAAATAAGTGCAAATCACACAGAAGAGATAAGCTAGTCACCTTACCAAAATCGCTAACAGTCCAACGTTGGGCATCCATTTGGCTGATGGCGCATCCCAGACACGTCGTTCAAACTTTTTAATGAACTTTTACCAATAGACCGTGGTTTTTCTCCAGGTGCTCTGACAAAGCATTGGCTAATGTTAGCATTAAGAGGGTTGTGTAACACCAATCAATAGCCAAATAAAACAAAGCCACCACGGGAAGTCATAAGGGATGGATGCTGCAGAGAGGGGTGTCTTTAAGGGAGCCAGCCCTGTAGAGGGTGACATCAAAGGGAGACATTCAGAGGATGCTGCCATTAGTAACTCTCACACTTCATAGGCCTATGAAGGTGCCCTATTCAATGAAAAGTAGGCATGATCTTAGTCCGTGCTAAATGTTATGATATAAACAAAGAAAGGAATAATGGTTTGACGACAACGCATGAGTCCCCAGGTCTGACATTACCTCAAGTTTCCCGGTTTCTGCTACCTGGGAAGATGGAGGCAAAGAGAAGGGATGTTTCAAATTCCTAACCTAAATTCCTTCAGTTTACGTGAACTCGGAGGCTGCTTCTCCAACACTCGCCCCTGCCCTAAGACCCCACTGTGCAGACAGCTGCCTTCTTTGACTTCCAGCAAATGAAAAGTTGCCATAGCTTCACTGCCTGGAGAGGCTTGTGTGAGGGCTTCATCTTACTGCAGTCCTGTTCTGTTTGCTCAGGGTCACCACTTCCCTTTGACTTCAGCAGGGCCCAGAAATCCCTACCCTTCCTTCACCTCCTCTCCATCAGCCCTGCCACAGAGGTCAAGAGAAAACACCCAGGAGAAAAGCCTGCTTTTGTAGTGTTCTGCAGACTTTGGGGGTTTTTTTGTTGTTGTTGTTGTTATTCTTGTTTTTGTTTTGTTTGTTTGGTTTTTGTTGTTTTGTTTTTTTTTTTTTTTTTTTGCTTACCTATTCTGATCCTGCTAAAATCCACCCTCATCTGGCCTTGGGATTAAAGTAATAAAAATTAGAAGCAAACTAGGTTACTTTTTAACTTTGAGAAACGTGCAGAGATTTTTTTTTTACAAAATAAAAAGAGGGGGGGAAGAGGATGGGAGAGGAGGGCATGAAGGAGCAGGAAGATTGAGTCAGGGAAAGAATAGATGAGAGCAAGAAAAGAGATACCATAATAGAGGGAGCCATTACAGGTTTAAAGAGAAATCTGGCACTAGGGAAATGTCCAGAGATCTACAAGGATGACCCCAACTAACAATCTAAGCAATAGTGGAGAGGCTGCCTTAAATACCCATACCCAATAATGTGATTGATGACTACCTTATATGGCTTCCTAGAGCCTTGATCTAGTAGCTGATGGAAGCAGAAGCAGACACCCACAGCTGAACACTGGAATCCAATTGCAGAGAGGGAGGAGTGATGAGCAAAGGGGTCATGTAAACCAAGCTTGTTTGAAACTTAAATAAAACAATATTATCATAAAAAGGTCAGAAAAAGAGGAAGAATCAAGAGTTAATAAATCTCTACGGAAGCAGGGGCCAACAAACCCTATGTCAAAAGGGAAATTGTGACTACTACAGGATTATTAAGGATATGTTTTCTTAATTGTAATTTGTTTATTTTGGTTTTGGTTTAGGCACCTGAAGTGTTAAGTCTGCTTTAGATTTTTTTTTTTTAAGAACTCTGACTAAAGAATTTGAGCTAATATGAATTTCTTTTCTAAAATATTTTACTTATTTTTACGAGTGTTTGCCTGCATTTACGTATGTATGTGTACCTCATGAGTGCCTAGTGTCCCCTGAAGGCCAGAAAAGTGTGTTAGCTTCAGTGGAACTAGAGTGACAGGAGTTTGGGAGCAGCAAAGTTCTGCAAGAGTAACCAGTGCTCCTCGCCACTGAGTCTGTCCAGCAGCAAGATGGCGTTCACATATGCATACATATGTTTCATATATATGTATATGTATAATTATATCACTCTCCCCCTTCCTTTTCCTCCATCAAGCCCCTCCCAAGCCTCCTTCCTCCAGCTCCTTCCGTGTTCCCCCCTTAGATAGATCTCTTTATTATCGTTACATATGAATGCAAATATGCACACGCAAAGATATATAAATATAGTATGCTGAGTTCACGGCTGTTGTCTGTGTGGACTTTTGAGCTCACCGCATTATAGTAGGTAACCAGTTAGGGGGCTCATCCCTGGGAGGGGCTGCTTCTCCCTGGCTCCTAAGTTGCTGTCTTCAGCTGCCTGTAGGTCTTCATCGAGAGGTGGATCCCTATGGGATGTCCCTCCCTCTTTGGAGAGGCGGCCTTTTCTAGGTGAGACTGTTTCATAGCCGACTTGCTGGTTGTCTGGCTCTGTACTCTGAGCCTTAGATGTAGGAGCTGTTATATTTACCTGAAACTATACAAATACATACAAACGCATGTGCATGTGTGTGAGTGTGTGTGTGATTTAAGTTGTACCACTTAGTCTGACAAAGCTTCCCATAACGTGCTCACACACGGCTAGAAACCGAAATCTGATTGGGTTTAAGGTCCATCACACAGGAGTGAAATCATTCCTGACACTGGAATCCTGGCCAGCTTCCCAGGGCAGGTGAGGCCATGGACCCTAGCAAGGAATCCGCTCCTGCCACCCTGCCAGACCAGCATGATTGCTTGGTACATTCTAAGTCTCACCCTGCAACTCACAGACGAGTGAGCCCTACTGCCCCTCATCACAGACATTTCTCTTTATACCAAATGGAGACAGAGCATCACAGAAAGCTACACTGGTTTCTGTGCCTAGAGCAGCGCTTCTCAAGCTTCCTCATGCCGCGGCCCTTTAACACCGTCCTCTGTGCTGTGGTGACCCCACACACCCCAAAATTATTTTGTTGCTACTCCATAATTGTAATGTTGCTACTATTATGGGTAGCAACCTGATATGCAGAGCTATCTGATATGTGACCCTGGGAAAGGGTCGTTCGACTCCCCAAAGGGGTTGCAACGCACATGCTGACAGTCACTGGCCTAGACTGATGGAACATGCAGTCCCTAACCCCAGCAGACAGACCTGAGGTGGCTTGCTGAAGGAAGACTGGCATTGAAAGAAACTAAACTGGGAAACCTGCTAAAGAATCACTTCCTCAGGGTGCACCCTGGCGCTTCAGCCTTCTGCACCCGGGCCCTCAGCTCCCGCACCCTGGCCCTCAGTTCCTGCACCCTGGCCCTCAGTTCCTGCACCCAGGCCCTCAGCTCCCGCACCCGGGCCCTCAGCTCCCGCACCCTGGCCCTTCAGCCTCTTCTTTTTTTCTAGTCTCCTTCTGAAGTGATGAAAGGGTCACATCTAGAGGTTTTATTCAAAGCCCAAGAAACTATTTAGTAACAATGTTTCTAGATGCGACATAGAAGGCGCTGGGTTTGCCTCCCAGCTCCAAAAGCAAAGCTTTAGGTCTGGAGAGATGACTCCGCGGAGAAAAGCACCTGGTACTCTTCTAGAGGACCGGGTTCGGCTACCAGCAGCCACATGTCTGTAGTTTGAGTTCCAGGGGATCCCATGTCAGCTCCTGGGCTGTATGGGCACCAGACATGTACCTGGTGCACACACAGACATAACGAATGCAAAACACCTATATACAAACAAAAGGAAAAAATGCATTCACATTTACTGTCTTTTCTTCATCTTCTTCTTTTGTTTGTTTCTTTGTTTTCCAGGCTTTGTAATTCATTTCCACATGAAAGTATTTATCATGTATACATTATTTTCTAATGTGTATAAGAAAATTAAATTATGTATGAATTCAAAACTTCATAATGGCTCAACAATCGAATGTATTTTGTTAAAGCAACCAAGCAAAACATTATAGGACATGGGTCAAGCTATTAAAACCCTCCAATTAATAAAACTTTCAGCAATAATAAAAATAACTCTATTGCCAAACACAGTAATTGTGTGATTAGACTAAATCCTCAACTGGCTGTGGGTTGTATTTTTATTTGTTATTTTTTTGTTGTATATGTATTATATTTTATAGAGGAGTGGTTTGCTTGCATGTATGCACGCTCACTGAGTGTGTGCCTGGTACCCACAGAGACCAGAAGAAGGGATCGGATCCACTAGAACTGGACTTATAGACAGTTGTGAGAATCCGTGTGGTCCTGGGACCAGAAGTCCTCAGCCAGAATAAGTGCTCTTAGTCACTGACCCATCTTTCTAGCCCTTGGAGCTGTGATATTCCCATTTTTCAAATAAGCAATATACAAGCTCGCCCTTTGGGGACACAATATAGGTTGATTGATGTTTATTTGGGGGAGAGATCACTTACGCCAGAAGCAGATCGCCACCACGGGTTTCCCACTCCAAGGATGCCCCCCGGATGTTCTCTGTCTCCAACCAGGAAATGAGAGAGCAAGCTGGGGTCCAGGACCCCAGACCTAGACCCCACAGGTTACTTCCGCACCTGTCCCCATGCCGCAATGGGCGTGGTCAGAGCAACAGGTGTAGGCGGGGTAGATATCTCACTACAATAGACAGATGATAAATGGATGATGAAGGATGGATGGATGGATCGATGAATGGATGGATGGATGGATGGATGGATGGATGGATGGATATAAAAATATCATGCTGTCCCCCATACTTCCCCTGCCAGTCATCCTTTAATCCAGTAACACTGGATTTTAATCATAGGGAAAAGACTGAATCACACAAAGGCACATGGATTCTCTCATCACAACTCACTACTCTGCCTCCTTTCCTGCGCTGAGTTTACTGGCCCGCCCAGTTCTTGACTGCAGAGACTAACAGACAGACAGACAGATACAACTGAGATTTGGAGATAGTGGCATTTATAGATTGAGCACAATGGTCTTTTTCCTCTAATTTGTGAGTCCCTATCTCATGTATATTTGTGTGGTACAGACAGTAAGCTTCATCCAGAACAGCAGGCAAGACTCCAGCACCGACAGTGACAGAAAAAGATGCTACAGCACTGTTCCTCTTAGATGCACAAATTCCAAAGCCTCTGGACAATGAACTTATAATGAGGCTGTCGGAAGTGCTCCAATCCATCATGACTGTTGTGCTTGGGGGAAGAGGAAACATAAAGAATGCAAGCAGAGATGGGGCTGGGAGTAAGTCGCCACCAACAGGTCAAGGAAGGCACCCTCATGCCTACAGCACTGTTATCTTTGGCTTCCAGCCTTCAGAATCATGAGGGGAAAAAAAAATCTGTGATGTCTAGTACCACACAATCTACTGTGTTTTGTTATGGAAACCTTGGCAAACCAAAACACATGTGAATTAGCTAGCATCAAGGTTCCGTCAAAGAACTACTGCATTCAAATCCTAAACACTGTTCATCGTGTAAGCTGAAAATCTTACAACGGACTAGTTTCTCTGTTTGGGTTTTGTAACCACCCTCACTATATTAATATTGTGTTTCATTTGCAGTAATTCACAATAGGTTTAGTTTTGCTATTCTAGGACAAAATGCTTACAATTCTGTTTTCAAAATACCAAACATTGTGCACTTTAGGAAGAGAGTCTTGGATGTTCAATATTTAGATCTGAAATTCTACTGCTGATTCAAAATATTTAGTCCAAGAACCCACATGTTTCTAAGAGATGGGTTTTTTTTTTAAAGGGCTCAACTCTTCAGAAGCCTCAAGTGTCTTCATGGGCTTCCACGACTTTTATATTATAAGCACTGGCCTTGTCTTTAGAAAATTAGTTTTATCCAACTACAAAATGATTTATTCCTATACTTCCATTTCCTTTGATAGATACATGAAATCTAAGAATGAGTCTTTCTGATTTTTTTAGCATATGATATGCGCGTGTTCACTTGCAGGTGTCCATGTGTGACTGCAGTATATGAGCATACGGAGGTCAAGGGCGCAGACACCTCCCTGGGGGTTGTACTCACATTACCAGTTTAGACACCAGGGGCCTTTACCCACTGAGCCATCTCACTGGCCCCAAAATGTTTTGCATGTAGCTTATAATCTAAATATGCATTAGTAGATAACAGAAAAGCAGATGCATGCCATGCCCACTATTAGTAGATAGTCAAATACTAAATTCCCTTTCCAGTTTGGAGGAACAATTTTCCTCTGTGTACCTGTGCACAACCCAGGATTAGTCATCCACCTTGTTCATAACACACTCTCATCACTGGTAATTGTACTCTCCATCTTAATGTAGCTGTTTATCCCTTTTAAAAATATCTTTATACTTTTAAATTGCAATTACATCATTCACCCCTTTCCTCCACCCAACCCCTCCCATATATTCCCTGTGCTCTTACATAACTCTCTGTTAGATCTATTGGATACCTAGAGTAGAATTCTGAGTCATAAGATATATGAGAAGCCACTTTTCCCAAAATGCTTAATGGCTTCTAAAATGGTGGCAGCAATTAATATTTTGACCAGAGACAGGCATCCAAACAGACCTCTGTCCTCTCCAATAGTTGATGCCTCTGGGCTTATAAATCTTTGCCAAAATAGGACCACAAGGTGACATTGTCGTCTTGATTTGCCTTTCTGTGATCACCAATGAGTATGACTCATCATGTTGAACCTGTCTTTGTGTTTACTGACCATATCAGTTTCTCCCGTAAAATGTCTACAAATGAATTTGTTCTTTCTCCATACTGATTTGTGAATTACTTTTGTGTTGCTGACATCACTCTTTTCTCAATTTTGTAGTTGCAACAAGACTTTTCAGTTTCTTAGAATGATTTATAGATTAACTAAAGTTCTTAACATCAATGTGATAAAATGTACACGTTTTATAGTCAACACATTTTCCTCTTCATACAAGAAATATTTTCCTACTTTTGTCTCCAAACTACATTTACCTATGCTTCCCTTTAAGTGTTTAAGATTTCGCTTTTGACACTTAAATCTTTGATCTCTCTTGACTCACTTATTGTATAAGGAGATATAAGGGTGTTATTACACAGGGTCCCAGACTCACTTATTGTATAGGGAGAGATAAGATGTTGTTGCATAGGTTCAAGACAGTTAGTAAACCACTATTCTTTAAGCATTGAACTTTAGCAGGTTGTTATTACACGATTCTCATTTAAAAAAAAAAAAACTCACATCTCTAAAAATTAAATGAAATTCTAATTACTCAAGTGAAATGAAAGCAGATCTTGCACAGTAGTAACTGAAGTTGCTAATTTCATAAAATACAGCAAGGGGGGGCTACATAGATGACTCAGAGATTATAACCATGTACTGCTCTTACAGAGGACTAGAGATCAGTTCCCAACACCCAAGCCCCAAGGCTCACAGCCACCGGAATCTGTTTCAAGGGACCCAATGCCTTCTTCCAGAAGTATTCACATTCACAAACATAGACATACAGACAGACACACACACACACACACACACACACACACACACACACACACGCACCTGTAACTGCAGTCCCTAGGGATCTGTTACCCTCTTCTGGCTCCTGCAGGCATGGGTATGTATGAAGTGTGTTTACATCCATGCACATAAAATTAGCTGTCTTTGGGCCTAGTTAATTTTGGTGTGCTTTTAATTGGTAGAATTTGTATAATGAAGTTTAAAATAAAATCCTAAAAACTATCATAAGATTGTTTTAAAAGAGGAAAAGCATGAGGTGATTTCCTCAACACTGGATACTTCCAACTCCAATATCAAGTCATCCTTTTGATTAACTGAAACAGAGAGAGAAAGCACACGCAATGGCCAACAGATGCAATCATTTCTCCACATATCTGGATCAATTTCTATTTCGAGATTTCTGCTGTGATTTAATTTGTTTAACAATCATTTTTATATTAACTATTTTGAATACTACTTCAAAATGAAGTTAAACTAATCTCTACCTTATGGATAAGTAAGGAGTGTCGTCCTAAAAGTGGATGAGTTATCAATATCCGTTATATCAGAGGAACTTGCGTCTCTCTTTGCTAGACTCCTCATTCAATGACTTCTCACCTGTGCAAAACGTCAGGTGGTTTGACTTTGAAATCATTTAACAAAAATCTATTAAATATCTACTCTGGCAAGGCATTGCACTAGATACTACACGGAGTAAAACTTGGGTCTGCAGTACAACAGTAATTTTAAGATGCAACCAAGTATAACAGTGTAGAGCAAACTTTGACCTACAGTATGATCAGTAATTTAAAAATGCATCTGGGTACAGTATTACATAACAGAAGTAGCAAAAAAAAAGCGGTTATATTAGTGATTGCTAAGTACATGCACAGTCTCATTAAATAGATTAAATAGGTATTCCTGGTTTTCTTTTTAAAGCATCCATTTGATAACTTGATGATATAGAAAATCTAGATTAGAAATAGTCTACATGGGTAAAAAGCCATTAAGTAAAATCTGTTTCCAATTGTGCTCTGAGAGATGGCAAGACAAACATATGAAATGCATTATCATATCAAGTGAATGATTTTTCTCCCCAACTAAGAGACAGGGGTTGGGGGAAGTAGGGGAAAATAAAGAACAATCTTCCCAAGCCCCTTCTGTAGTGTACACAGTCAGACTCCATTCTAGCATAGACTAGCACCGGTTAGTCATGCTTTAGCAGCTGCCTCAGATGCATAGAGCTCTACATGACATTATCACATGTTAAATGCCCACTTATGTCTTATTCTTTCTATCCCCCCAACTCTGTCTGTTATCTATACCCCTGATGCCTTCACTGAGCCCACACACACAACACTGTAGTATTCCATCCAGGCTCCCATTGCCAGTAGGTGTGTGATGAATTCTATGAGTACCCAGTAGAAGTCCCAACTCTCCCCGTCTCTCCTCTCCTACATTAAAATCCTACCTAGAATCATATCCACTGTGAGCCCTTGTGTCTTCTGAAGTAACCCTTCTTAGTCTCTTAAACCAAAATACACCAGTGTGAGGAATTTAGAAAGGCTTTATCTGTCACGGGGAAGTGAATATAATCACAAATCCTTCAAGGTAATTGTAAAGGAAATACAATGCCACAAATATGGAAACTATTTCACTGGCAATCAAAGGGACTCAGATCAAACCCAACTCCACAGTAATGCATATGGGATGCTTTTCTGGTTTGGGTTTTTTTGTTTTGTTTTGTTTTGTTTTTTTGGTTTTTTTTTTGTTGTTGTTGTTACTATGATAAAATACTGGCCATTAAAACAGCTTAAGGAGAAAAGGACCTATTTGACGTCCATATCACAATCTATCACAGAGAGAAAATAAGGGAGGAACTGAAGCAGAGACCGTGAAGAAACACTGCTTAATGGGTTGCATCCATGGCCTACTCATCCTGCTTTCTTCTACAACCCAAGAGCACCTGCCTAAAAGTGACACCACCCATGGAGGTCTGAACACCCCAACATCAATTTTTAAACAAGAAAATGCCCCCATAGACACACCCACCAGCCAGTCTGAAGGGGGCAGCTCTTCAGTTCAGGTCTTCCCTTCCCATATTTTGTGTCAATCCAACCAGAACAGGAACTGAGTCCATCCATTAACTCTAGAGATACTCAATAACTAAAATTAATAGTTGAAAGAAATAGCAATGAGTTCACTTGAGTGTTGTAGGGAACTGCATGCTGGAGAGAGAATATTTTTACACTGTAAACTGAACTAAGACATGGTTAATTTTCATCTTGTGGTCATGAGAGGAAACTGGGGAAGATATTTAATGAGACATCTGGTCTACCTATGCTAGAAATAGGCCTCCCAACAAATGTGTACAAAATGACAAGATGATGTTCAAAACCATTCCTTCATTCAGTCACTGACCTAGCCAGTCATTTGAAACAAGAGTGGATGTCAGGCGTGTATGTCAGATAAGTGACAAAGACAGCCATGACCCCATGCCTCCAGAGTTTGTGCTCTGTCTGTGGTCCAAAGCAGCCGAAAAAAATAGAGTCGCTGCAAACACAAACAGCACCACTAAATTCTCAAGTGAACATCACTTTTTCTAAAATGTGCATCCCCGTTGTTTTCTGCTGAGAGATGGGAGACTGTGCAATGTGATTCATGTCAATCATCAGCCTGTGAGGTCAGCACAATTTTAAACCATGTGAC